>JAUZST010005975.1:0-15174 GCA_034779995.1 Parotocinclus haroldoi
GAATAGCTTAAAAATATTATATTATCTTAAAAGGCCAATCCCAAATTGAGCAAGCCCAGGGACGACAGTGGCAAGGAAAAGCTCTGAATGTAGAATGAAGAAACCTTGGGTGGACCAAGACTTAAAAAGCAACCCATCCTCCTTGGGTGGCATAGATGTTAACTGAAATAGTTATTTTTTTATTAATAGTAAACTTAAGTAAATTTTAACAATTAAATTAAATAATATAAAAGATTTGATATATTAAGTCCTGAGTGGGAGGTCCTTGAAGGCACATCGTCTCCTGATAATTGAAAGATGGAGGGAGTTCCTGCACTATGGTGGGCCTGGGTTCTGTTGATGATGCCTGGCATTCGGACTACCTCCGTGCCTCACCATTAAACTGACGTCCCAGAACCGTGCTTTCGCACCTCTGCCCCGACTGTCCCTTTGGCACCCTCTCGCAACAAGTTCACGCGTTGCTCTCATTCGTGAGGCAATTTTGGCGTACCACATTATACTTTTGGCTTTGTTATGTTAGGAGCCTGGTGCTCCGCCCTTTACCCTCTTTTAGTTGTTTTATATGATTTCCCCATTCTTATTATACGTCGTGGGATATGCTTATCCCGCATTCCTGGGTCCAAACAAAATCCAACACATCTCGTTGTGTGTGTGTGTGTTTGTGTGACCTGGCGTAAAATACTTCTGGGACTTGAACCCAAGTCTCCGCTGTGGTTGGCTTTTGATTTGCTACTGCCCCCAGTAACCCACTAGACAAATAATTAATAAAATTAATTAATTTATAGTTTAATGTTGCATTTTAAATTGGGGAAATACAAGATTCACAATTAATAACTATAGTAAAGAATGAATGTTTATAGTACAAGCAACATGTCTTGTTTTGGGGCTCATGGACCCCTCTGCTTCTTTTGGCTCGTAAGACAATTCTCATTAATTTGTTTGTTAGTTGCCAGTTATTTATGAGTCTTTGTTTAGGTACGTGCACGATAAGAAGTGTGTGGCCACCACAGGTGATATAACTGTCTCAGTCTCTACATCATTTCTGCCTGAGCTCAGCTCCGTTCATCCACCACACTTCTTCTTCACCTACAGAATCAGGTAAAACACAGAATGACGCTATTTTTGACTTGTTTACCTAACTGTTTTGATTAAGTTTTTTTCATTTTCTGAATAAGATAGTCAGATAAAAAAAGATGTGTACACACACACACACACACACCCCACAAGCTATTTAAATGTACATACAGATACATGCATACAAAAGGTGAACACATTCATATGCAGAATAGGATGAGGTAGAGTACACTACTCACAAAAAATGAGGGGATATTTGAAAATGAATCTGAATCCGACTTTATTGCCATTGTCAGTGAACAGGATTCACAGACTAGGAATTTGTTTTGGCATAAAGCACATGAAACATGAAGAATATCACACTGTAATAAAATAGTAAATACAAAATAAATCTCTGAATACAAAATAAAATAAGATAACAATACTGTATAAAGATATGTGCAACAGAGAGCAACAGTGCTACTTGAAATTGTAATTAAAATGCAGTGTTAGAGTTATTGAGGTAGAGATTTTAGTGACGTGATTATAAACTGTAAATGAGTCCAATGGCAGAGGAGAAGAAACTCTTGTTGTGACAGGAGGTTCTTATCTGAATGGACTGAATCCTCCTGCCAGAGGGGAACGGTTCAAACAGTCTGTGCGCAGGGTGTGAAGGATCTGCTGTGATTCGGTGTGCTCGCCCCATAGTCTTGGAGACGTACAGGTCATGGAGCGAGGGGAGGCTACAGACGATCACCTTCTCAGCAGAGCGCACAATGCCCTGTAGTCTGTGTCCGTCCCTGGCAGTGGTTCCGGGATACCACACCGTGATGGAGGGGCTGAGGATGGACTCGATGATGGCAGTGTAGAATTGCACCATCAGTTGGGTCGGCAGCTTGGCTTTCCACAGCTAATGCAGGAAGTACGTCCTCTGCTGGGCCCACATGATGAGAGCTGATGGTCGGCTCCCACATGAGGTCCGGGTGATGGTGGTGCCAAGGAACTGGTAACAGTCCACAGGTGTGATGGGGGTGTCGATGAGTACGAGGCGGGGGCATTTTCATTGTCTTCTGGGCGTTGAGCTCCAGGTTGTTGCTGCTGCACCAGGTTGCATATTCAACCTGTGCCATAGAGCACGACTTAAAGGGTGAAACAAGGCAAACGTCCCATGCCAAGGACACAGTGGCTGCTTCTGCTGCTTTGACTCACCTGGCTGCCAACGGACTTGTCTGACTGCATGGTTATTCATATTTCCGTGTGCTAGTTCATCTTTGTGTTCTCTGTATGCTGATCATCCTGACACAGTGTGATCTTTTCCATATTTTGAATACATACAGTCATTACAACTGCTGTACTACAACAGCTAATGGATCTGGTAATTTCACTTACGGGTTATGTAGATTAATAGATTTTTTTAGAGCGCTCTCCCTACTCTGAACTTTTAAATTTTCCTCTGTGGACTATTGGACAGGATTGAGATGGCAAAATCAGCACTGCAAAACAGCGCCTGCCAGCTGGATAGCCGATACTGGAAGATAACCAATGAGAACGGGAATGTAGGGGAAGTCCGAGGTCCTGGTGTTGTGGGTAAGACTACACAAGTATAACGAATATGAATGTCTAGGGTCAATTACATATGTAATTGGGAACGCATAATAAAGCCATGACCTCATAAATGTGAGCTAGAGTCGTCCAGGCTGGGTGCTACCCAGATAAAATTGCCTCTGAAGTGAGGGAATCATAATGTGAAATGAATCCAAAGAAGAACTGAGCTGTTTGTGTCTATAGGGGAGTTTCCAGTGATGACTCCAGGTAAAGTTCATGAATATACCAGCTGCACAACATTCTCCACCACTTCTGAGTACATGGAGGGACACTACACTTTCCACAGGCTTAAGAATAAAGAGGAGGTCTTTGACGTCTCCATTCCACGATTCCATATGGTGTGCCCTCCCTTCCGTGAGTCTGTGGTGCGCACGGTAAGTATACTCTAACTGTTTGTCTTTAGCACAGTTTCTGCCACTGTACACTTTAAAATGGAGCTTTTGGTTTTCCTAACAAGGACACCTTTTTAAGAATAAAAGGTAGATTTCAGGATGGGCTACAGGATGGAGACAAACGTGGCTAACAATCTGATTGTAGGAAACAAAAGCTCTCGATGCAGTCTGAAATCCTGTGCCTGTCACTTAAATATTATGTACACGCTCATTTCGCTGTTCAAAATAAGTACAGTGGCTTCATCCTGACAGCTTAACACAGAGAGATAAAACAGCAGGCATTGTTGGCAATGTGATGGAGTGAGAAAGTCTGAAAAGTACTTGCAAAGAAATTGGGGTGGGAGTCGCTCACAATAACTTTTTTTTAGTTTGTATGTTCTATTAGACCACTTCCAAATATCTATGTTTCTGTTTGTCCTATGGCTCTTCAGCTACCTAGGCCCGTGCTTTATTGTCCAGACTTTAACCTTTATTTTGGATTCTGTCCAAGAATTGGGCAATAATATGAATTTGGTTCCGTTCCCACGTGTTTTGTTGGTAGAATGGTCTTATTTTCTTTGCAAGTTTAGTTTTTTCCTCCTTTGTTCTATTGAAGTCTTGTATTTGCCTTTCTATTTTGCTACTCCTTTGCTTCTCTCATTCACTTCCTGTTCTGTCCATACATCTTTTATTCAAACACACTTAGTCTACATGTCAGACAAAAAGATTCAACACACTTTAACTCTCTTCTCCTTTTGGGTCACTGCTTACGTGGTGGGCTTGTCACTGAAGTCTTCCAGTGGTCCCTACCCAGTGTGTATATTACATCACAACAGCAGCGCTAGAGATATCTCTTTGTCTCTTTTATCTCTTCAACTCTTTATCTGTTGAACTCTCTAACTCGGGAATCACTACCAGGTCCTAGTTGCTTTAACTGTGAGCTTCAAAAGACTCTTGTCACTTGGGTCACCTGCTGGGGTTAGTTGGCACTTCCCGCACGGACCCACACACAGCCGTGTTCCAATCTTATGGACACACACAACTAGAAACCTACACAAAATCCTTAACTTTTCTGCACAAACTTCCCTTTACTTCCCCTTCACTTCTTATCTATTTCATCACTACCCATTTCACTTCTATTTTTCACTCTGCACTTACACACATTCACAGACACCTTTTTTACTGCTCCACAATTGTCAGGCAATAATTATCAACAGCCACACTAGTCATTCTTAATAATTGGAATTTTCAGACACCTGAATATAGAAGGAAGAAACCTTGGGAGGACCAAGACCTAAAGTGGACCCATCCTGTTTGGGTGGCTTGTATGTTAATTGAAATAGTTAAGATGTAGTAATAGTAAAAAGAAGTAAATAATACAATTTAAAATGTAAACTAAATAATGAAATAGATTTAAGTCCTCAGTGGTAAGTTATTGGAGGCGTGATAACTGAATGATGGAGGGAGTTGCACTCTGGTGTGGCCCGGCCATGGTGGTACTGAGTTCACTTTAGAAAACCATTATCAGTGAACACAGTTCATTACTTTATCTACAAGTGCATGTTTAAATTCAGCCATGCAAAGTGAAAGCCAAATATCAACAAAACCCAGAAACACCAGCGAATTCTCTGGACCCGAGCTCATCTGAGAAGGACTGACACAAAGACAAAGGAAAAGTGTCCTGTGGTCTGACGAGTCCATATTTCAAATTGTATTTTGAAATCATGGACGTCATGTCCTCCGAGCCAAAGAGGAAAATGACTTTGTAACATATTCAACTAAATTTAAAATTAGTTAAAAAATGTATTTGAATTAATTTAAAAATGTTTTTTTATATCTTGTCTTTGTAGTGTATCTGATTGAATGGAGGTTAAAAAAATTGCAAGTCATCGTCTTGTTTTAATTTGTTTACGCCAACTTTATTGGACTTGGGGTTGTAGCTGTATTTGTTTATACAGGATTTCTTGTTCCTTCGTATTCTTAGGTCCTTCATTTGCCTCCAAAACAGCCTCAACTTGTTGTGGGATTAATAAAAATGGGACACATTGAACCAGACAGATGTTTTTGATCCCAGGTCTGTTTGCATTGTTTGGGTGCATATTTAGCGATAGACAGGGTTATTGTGACTGATTGTAGCATCTTAACCCATACTAGTGTAATGGACTGTGAGTTTGTCCTATAACCAGCGGAAAAGGTTCTGTTACTTATCAATTAGCCATTTTGACAGTTTGGCTGTGTTTAGTCAAGTCAGATATATTTATATAGGGGTTTTTTTTGTTGTTGTCTTTTTTTTTCCTCAAAGCAGCTTTAAATCAGTATATTATCTTATAAGTTATTAAGTTTGTATTAATAGTAAAACTATGTAAATCATAATGTAAACAAATTTCATATTGACAATTATTTCGTCTTATAAAAACTTTAGGGTCTTTAGTCCTCAGCGAGAAAGTCCTTGGATGCACATTATCTCCTGATAACTGAATGATGGAGGGAGTTACTGCACTCTGGTGGAACCCAGGCATCTGGTGGAACTGGTTTCTATTGATGAAATGCATAGAGTAATGCTGGAGTGGAGGAACATCTTAGTGTGTGGGACTGAAACTGGTACTGGAACATCAGCTTGGAGAGTAAAGAGAAAATGTAGTTACTTATTGATTAAGAGCACAGAGTCTATTAACAGTCACTGATGCCTTTTTCAGGAGAAAACTCCGGCAGCACTGACTATAGCAGCATTGTTCGAAAGAGGAGAACCAGAACATAACAAAGCCAAGAGGGATCACATGAGACATCAGCAACCAACCTCCCTATCAATTAACAAACCTGAGTGATCACAAGAAGACAGCAACTCAAAATCCCAGATCACCATAAATTTCATTACCTGTGAATCCCCAGCTCTGCTCTTATTCTAATGCAAGGATGCACAAATCAAAATCAGTAGGATCAAATCCCAGTTTAGCCAGACCACCCTCCAGACTCTCCTGGCCAAAGGTCAGGGCATGAGAAGGCAGTTAGGCCAGATGAGACCTCAGACTCTGGTCCCAGTAACCCGAGCTATGCATCCCAATCTAAATCTAACCAAAAACCTGCGTAAATAATGATATTTTTAGAATATAATCCAATCTTCATTGTAATTATACCAAGGTACAACGAAATTGTATGATTGAGGATACATACATAACCCAGCACTGTACTGATCTCTGGTTACAATATATTAATTAATCATTATGACCAATCCCTCTGTTGTTTGCTAATTTATGTCCTGGAAACATTATTATTGTTTAGTTTAGCACTTTAATACAGTGAGTTTTGCTTTTTCTGGTGGGAGTTAGTTTAAGGTTAGGAGAAATCCATTAATCACTCATATGCTCACCAATTTACCATTATGTCATGTTTGGGCTAGAGGCTGTTCTAACTCCTCTAAATGCATTTAGTCACGTTACTTGTGCAAGTTCCTTATGTATGACTATCTTAAGCTGTAAATGCTGGTTTTGCATGCCTGTCCTGCTGTAAGTAGTACTCATTTCTTAGTCTGGTTCACATTTACTTGTCTAATTTCTGCCTTATCTGACTGATATTATGTGTTAGTAATACTGTTAGTAATATCAGTGTATTTCTGGCCCACGTCAAACAAATTATCAAGTCGTTTCTTGCAACAATCATCCCATGGTTCGAAACACTGAGCTCACGTTTTCTCCCTGTTCTTAACGTTGATGTGAACAGTAGCTGAAGCTGCTGGCCCGTATGATTTTCTATCCTTCACTGCTTCCACATGATTGACTGATTAGGGAGTAGATGTGCAGGTGTTCCTAATAAAGTGCTGTGTGACATGTGTGACTGTGTTCTTTGTCTTTCCCAACCTAGAATTTTGCAAACGATGGGCCTGATGCTGTTTTCAATGGCGATAACATCTCGGACACGGACGACTATGAGGAGTGAGAGCTGCGTGGTATGAACGTGGCCTGTGGAGCGCACTGTTCTCATCACATCTGACAAATGCAGGCACCACACACACTCCTCACACACTCTCTCTCTCTCTTTCTCTCTCTCTAAACAGACATGCAGCAGTGCAAAGGCTAATGGGAGCAATAGATTTCAAAATCCATTGTTTATTATATAGAGGCTCTGTGTCTGTCCTCCTGTGAACCTTTGCCCCCAACACCCCCCCCCCCCAACCTCGTGTGTAAGTGGAGAGATTTCCACTAAAACAAAGACATTCAAAGTCATTTGTTAACCATGCTTAGACAAGTGCTTTCATAATATTTTGCAACAATCATTTAAAAAAGATTAAAAACAAGCTCGGATTAATGTAACACATTTAAAGTGTGGCAGCTCAGAGGTTAGAACCAGCTTCAGAGTTTGTATTTGGATTGTACTTGTTTGTAATCAGGGCAGGCACAAACCTGAATTGTAATTATATCATCTATTTATAAGAAATAGATTATTTGTAGAAAAGCACACAAGCCCTCACAGTACCAGCTCTAATCAGTCCTGTGTTGCTCCACCTACCTCATGAGGGTCTCTTATTTTAGTCAGCCTGGTTGGGTGAGCCAGATACTGTTATCATCCCTGTCTATTAAACCATTACAATGTCTGTTCCAGTGAACACTTCAGATCTCTAATGTAATCAAAATCTGTCCACCCTGTCACATTCTTAGGAGTTGTCATGACTCCTCGTTTATAATTAATTTTGTACGAGAACTACCGTAATGCTATTCTAATATTTTTCTTGCTAGCCTAGTTAATAATATAGGGCTCCAGCAGGATAATAACACCTGATCACCATCATTACTCAGTTTACAGTACACACACACACACACACACACACACACACACAGACCATATGCATGCAATGCTAAACTGGAATATTGTTTTGCACTTTTTAAGACAAAACATTCAAATTTACTTGTATTTAGCAAAGAGGAGAGTGCATAACCCTTGGTACATTTGTATTCTATAATCTTAGAGGGTAATGTGGGGACATTCTTGCCCAAAAGCTTCAAAGATGATCAGCTGTTGGTAATTTGAGTAAATTGACTGCTTTTGTTTGTAAAATTATGCAGTATAATATGCTTTTTTAGACTGTCTGCTGTTCTCTTTTGTCTGAGTTATGATTGATTCTCTTTTTTTGTAAATGTGTTTTTTTTATGTTTGAATTAATAAACAGGACGTTATGTTTATTTATGTGCACAGATTGTCTAGATGTTTGTTTTTATTTGTAAACCACTGTTCTGCATTTGTCCAACAGTCAAGCAGCTGAAGTGTTTGGGTACTTTTAGAAGGCACAAAGGATGATTGTTCTGAGCTTCTCTCTCCTCTGTCTGTTGGTGCCAGTGCGTGTGCTGTAATGCTGAAGACATGAAGAGCGCTTTGTTAATGTTTTGTGTGATGTTACATTGTGCTGCTGTTGTTGAGTTGTATCTATTCCTACTGACATGCTTGGAGTCACTTTTTGTAAAGAAAAAAATAAGCTAAACCAAGCTAAAGTTACAGTAGCCCTATATCCTTACCTGTGATGAAAAACCTTGGAAGCTTTTCCCAGTTGAATTTACATATTACATAACATATTGTCCACAGATATAAAACCATCAAAATCATTAAGTGTTTGATAAAGGGTTGATATAAAAAAATACAAAATATTGCTTATTCTGTTTTGTTCCTTCAAATATTATTCAGTACAACTTTGTAAATGGAACAATTCAAAATCTACAATGCAGTCCCATAGGTCCCAAAGTAAACAATAAGTGAAAACAATTGCTCCAATAGCAATATATGCAGGGGCTGCTTTCAGATATCATGAAGCTAAATTTAATCAGATACATCAGACTCATGGTTTGTCCTGGATTTGAACCTTATAGGCAGTATGTAACCCCAATTCCAAATTTTGGAACATGACAAAAAACAATACGAGGATTTGCAAAAAAATCAGCCCATAGTTGAAATTGAATACTCTACAAAGACAAGATATGAAATGTTCAAACGGATAAACGTTATTGTTTTTTGCAAGTATTTGTTCATTTTTTATTTTATGCCTTTAATTCTAAAGTCTTGCTGAAATAAACAGGGACGTCCCTGAAAAAGATGTAAGTTTCAGTTCAGTATTAATGGTGCCTTCACAGATGTGCAGGTTACCCATACCATCAGAGATGCTGGATTCTGAACTATGCACTGATAACGATCCAGACAGTCAGACAGACTCCCCTCTTTGGCAAAACACCCATGATTTCCAAAAATAATTTGAAATTTGGACTCTTCAGACCACAGGACACTTTTCCACTTTATGTCAGTCCATCTCAGATGAGCTCGGTCCCAGACAAGTCGGCAGTTTCTGCGTGTTGTTGATATATGGCTTTTGCGTTTTAGAGTTTGAACCTGTAAATGGAGAGATGAACTGTGTTCACTGTTTTTCTGAAGTGTTCCTGGGTCCATGTGATAATATCCGTTACAGAATGATGTCGGCTTTTAATGCAGTGCAGCCTGAGTGATCGAAGTTCAAGGGTATTCAATGTGGGTTTTCAGCCTTGCCGCTTACTTGGAGATTTCTGTACTGATTTTACGGACTGTAGTTGATGAAATCCCGAAATTCCTTGCCAATGCACAATGAGAAACATTTTTTAAATGTTGGACAATTTGAGTGGTGAACCTCACCCCATCTTTGCTTGTGAACGACTGAGCTTTTCGGGGATGCTCCCTTTTATCCAGTTATAACCCTCACCTGTTTCCAATTGACCTGTTCACCTGTGGAATGTTCCAACCAGGTGTTTTAAGCGTTCCTTAACTTTCTCAGTCTTTTTGTGTTGCAAGCATCAAATTCATGAATTCGTGAATATTTGCAAAAAAACTATGAAAATCCCACCTCTGCCACCACAGTTGGGTCCCTAATTAAGGCCCTTAATCCACAATCGCTTGGATTATAACTGTATTAATTGCAAGTCGCTCTGGGTAAGGGTGTCTGCTAAACGACAATGTAAATAAATGCATTAGAAATAAAGTCTAAACATTAATTATCATGGGTTCATACTATCTGCAATCAAATTGAAGTCAGAGAACATGTAAGGAGCCCTGTGTTCATACTATTCCAACTGTTTCTGATTTTGTATTCAAGGAGGCTTTGTTGTTATTTTCATCACGTGGTACATGAGGTGGTACGAAGTTTTGCTCACGGTCCCATTTACACCCAATAAGGATAAAATCTTAATAAAAAGTACTAAATAGACACAGATAGTAAAATCAATCAAGATCTGGAAACACGCATCTTATTTGGACATTAATATTTTAGCAGTAATTTATAGACTTGAACGAAGGTCCGTTTCACTTAAACACATACAGCACAGAGGAAATATTAAAGCCAGAGAAACAGGTGATTTTGTGAAGGGCTCTTATTTTTTTAAGGTTTAAATCCATATCCCCGGCCATATAAGTTTTAATTCTCTCTGCCTGGTGTTTTGCTGTCATTATACCATCCGGTGACGTCAGAGTGGGGCGTTTCTGAGCGCGTGGTCGAGTCAAAGTAAGAGTTTGAGTTTAGTTCCATCCTTAGTGGAGAAGCAGGGAACCTTAAAGGAATAATCGGGTTTATTAGACGGAGTTCACCGAAAGCGGTATGTTAAATGTCTAATGTTCATGTTAAATGTGTCAGAGAAATAAGAAACGAGATAAATGAGAGGCTTAGCAGCGATTGTGTGACATTTACTATAGGTTAGCGGAATGCTATACACGCTACAATTATATTATCCTATATCAACCTATCATTGAGATTAAGTACAATCTGACACGCGTAAAAAGTACAACGTTACTTTATAATTTTAGATATAAACACGGCTTGATGACAATATTGAAATAGTAATAGTATTATCCTTCTTACAATGTTCAACTGCGCATAAGCAGTGTTAAGCACTCATTTTAGCGGCATTACGGTACTACGCACTTTTTTAAAAAATTGTTTTTAATTGCTTTTTTAAATGAAACATCATACACATATACACACACAAATATGCAATATAATCCAAACATGAAAACACATAACAATTATAAAACGAACTTAAAATATGTAAATAAATAACTTAAACAAATTAAATGTTTTAAACAATAATAATGTTTTACGGTAATGCGTATGCGCTGTTCTCACAGGTATTAGCGTCAAACGTGATTCTAGTGTACTTTCTTTGTCTAAAAAATACATGTATATCACTTCCCATAAAGCGAATACATTGACCCCAGATTCCAGAATTAACATTGGCTTTTTAATTTAATGTTATTTTTAATGGCCGTACGCTGAGAAAGAGATTGTGAAAGAGTTGGTGCTTCCATACTTTTCCACTTGCAGGAAATATCGTGTTTTGCATGAAGAAGACCTTTATTAGTCATTTTTGTTTACACCTGATATTGCTATATCTTTAAAAAAAATAAGCCTAAAATACATAATACGCGGTATATGGAGGTGATTAATTATATAACCTCTACTACCCTATTCCAAAAATATTTAACATGGCTACATTCCCACAAAGAAACAGCATCCCACACCACATTTATTACATGTATCTGGAGTATTTATTTATTAAACTGATGCAGTAGGGTAGGGTGGGGTGGTTATATACCCACATAATCCACTTGTATTGGACCAGTTTAAGTCTAGGGTTTATAGAGTGACATTGAGAGCCCTCTCACACACGCTTTTCCATTCCAAATCACTCTCCCAATTCAGTTTTTTTTTTCTTTTCCGCTTTACTCTAGTTGTTCAGTCTGTTAAACGTCTACATTTATTGTTCTGTTGTTTTGTATTATGACTCTTGGAGCTTGGCATAAAAGAAAACTAAGTGAGAAGTAATTTTTCTATGTTTTTTATGTTTCCTTTGATCACACATCTACATGCACTGATAATTGACTATGACTTTAAAGGTAATGTTATCAGATTCTTAAAAGGTTAGTGTTAAATCGGACACAGTGCTTTGAAATACAGATAATATATTCTATATATATTATATTCTTTAAACTGGGAGGGAAACTCATCAGATAGAACAGAATCAAGTTATAATGAATGATATAGGAGTTATGAGTCCAACAGTTGATGGTGGAGGAGGGAAAGGAAAGCCATGTCTTCTTTCTGCAAAGAAACTGACCAACAGTTAATTCTACTGGATTGTGCCAGTTTGGCTCTGCTTCGCTCACTATGAAAACACACAATAAATAGATAGAGAAAGACACAAAGAGATGCAGGAGATCAGAGGCACAGAGTGAGCGATTGAGACCAATAGAGAAATACAAAGAGAGTCAAAGTTACAGAAACAGTGACAGTGTGAGAGACAGAGGGATAAATAGGCAGACTGAGAGACACAGAGGCACAAAAAGAGATGACAGATATTGATAGAGAGAAAGGGGCAGATCTAGAGAGAGACAGAGTGGAGGAGAGTGAGTTGTGAGTCAAAGGCCTTGTTTTAAGGGCTCGTCAGTGGCAGTATGGCACTGGAACTTGGAAATTGAGGGTAAGAATACTTCTTTGGTTGTAGAAATATAAAAAACACTATCCAGTTGTTGCATTACAATCTTATTTTCTACACTAATCGGTTATGGTATTTGACATAATTTCATCTTTTGTCTAATATCATTAAAGTTGAGAATCAGTCTTTTTAGCGTTCGTGCGTGTGTGTGCGCGTGCGTGCGTGCGTGTGTGCGTGCGTGCGTGTGCGTGTGCGCGTGTGTGTGTGTGTGTGTGTGTGTGTGAAGCAGAAGCAGAAGGAGAAGGAGAGGTAAAGTTTGCACATACAGTAGTTCACTCATCTTTTTGGGTGCTGTAATGTTGTTTGGTTGCATCACACTTGACTGACTGAGCATTGTTTCCAGAAAACTAAGTAGTATATAGTATAGTGTATATTTAAATGTAATATTTGATTGTGGTTAACTATACTGGTCACAAAATTAGGGGATGTCTGTGAGCAGTGTTTGTATTCTGGCCAGGCTGGAAATGTGGAGTAATTGAGCGTGATCCAAACAGAAATATACCAAAGCATCGTTTTTAAAGTGACAAATTATGAAGACAGCAGAGTTGAAATTATCGATCACAATGTGGACATTACATTTAGGAACGCCTAAAAGTTTCTAGCGTTTGCCCAGATGCACCTGTTAATGTTCTGTGTGTAAACCACAATGTGCCTTCACTTTTTGTTTACGATACACTTCGGTGCGATGTCATTATCAAAACCATTTGAACTTTAGTTTGACCCACCAGGGAGTATCCTAATTGAACACATTCTGAAGCATGGCTTCATCCGTATCAGGCAAGGAACTTAAATAGCACAGGACATGGGGAACAAAATGTGTCATGCGAGAGGAATTGTTGACCGTTGTAATGATCAGTGGTGCAGGGCTGGATCAGGTTCACATGTGGACACTAGTTTAAACAAAAGTACAATCAAGGTTCTCACCTGACTGCTAACATAGCAGGTTTTATTTGTACTTGAATCTGAAACTGTAATAACTGCCATGGAATGACGTGTGCATTTTTTTCTGTTTTCAGCGTAAACATGAACAATAGAGGAATATGAACTGTGCTTTCATAGCCTTGCCAAGCTTCGTGTGTTGTTACAGTGCTTTTAATCTTTTCTTGTTTGGTCAGTACATGGCTCTTGACCAGATTATTTTTTAACAAATTACAGCCCTTGTAATGTCTGGTCAATTTAATTTCATTTGTTGATAAATTTCATTACAAATAATAAAGGATCATTACAAAACTGTAAAACATTCCAAACAAGTTGGTACAGTAAAGCATGTACCACTTTGTACATAGGACACCAAGCACTGTTTATAAATGATATACAAACACTGTTTCGGGTGTTATATTGTTCCATTCTTCCTGCAAACACGTCATATGTGCAACAGTACGGGGTCTTTGTTACATTTTTCATTTTACAATTCTCTACACATTCTTGATTGGGGACAGATTATTCCAGTGCCTGTATCCTCTACATTTAAAGCCATGCCTTTGTAATGTGTGCAGCATGTGAATTTGCATAGTCTTATTGAAAAATACATGGACGTCCCTGGAAAAGATATCATTTTGAAAGCAGCATATGTTGCTCTAAAATCTGAATGTACTTCTTAATGTACTCCACTGTGATGGTCCATCCTAGATAAACAAATACAAATGACCTACTGTTAACTTGACAAATTTCAGACTTAAGAAGCCATTGCATTACATTACTCTCATAGTGATCTAGGTCAAAACCCTGTAATCCCTGTTATTCCTATAACCCTGCTATCATAATCAGTTTGTCGATCCCCTCTGCGTATCAATTCTATATATACAAATATATACGTACACACACTGGGGCTATTTTATTATTGCATTTTGATATACAAACCTGATTTCAAAAAAGTTGGGACAAAGTAAAACTAAATAAAAATGGATAATAATTTAAAAATCTCAAACTGATATTGTATTCACAATAGAACATGGACAACATAACAAATGTCGAAAGTCAGACATTTTGAAATTTCATGCTAAATATTGGCTCATTTGAAATTTTGTGACAGCAGCACATCTCAAAAAAGTTGGGACGGGGCAATAAGAGGCTGGAAAAGTTAAAGGTACAAAAAAGGACCAGCTGGAGAGGCAGCAGCTCTCAGAAGTAAAGATGAGAAGAGGATCACCAATCCCCCTAATTCTGCACCGACAAATAGTGGAGTGATATCAAAAAGGTTTGACAGTGTAAAATTACAGAGTTTGAACATTTCATCTACAGTGCATAATATCATAACAAGATTCAGAGAATCTGGAAGAATCTCTGGGCAGAAGGGTCAAGACCATACCAAGTTGTTGTCAGCGTTCCCTTCTGGGTACTGAACTGGTACTGATCTTTCACCCATAGAAAACATTTGGCGTATCATAAAACAGAAGATCTAAGACAGTCGAGCAGCTAGAATCCTACATTAGACAAGAATGGGTTAACATTCATATATATATATATATATATATATAAATTTACATTTAAATAATATTAATATTAATAACAATAAATGAATGTTATAAATGATAAAATATGAGAATTTCTAGTAAATAGTTCAGTGTGTAGGATATGACGTGCTGTAAGCTCGGTACAGACGGAGCATGTGTGATATGAGAGTGATGTATGGTGTGTTAAGTAAAGAGAACAGT
>JAUZST010005976.1:0-15173 GCA_034779995.1 Parotocinclus haroldoi
GATTGAACTTTTTGGTGTTAATTCTAAGTGGTATGTGTGGAGAAAACCAGGCACTGCTCATCACCTGCCCTATACAATCCTAACAGTGAGACATGGTAGTGGTAGCATCATGCTATGGGGGTGATTTTCAGCTGCAGGGACAGGACGACTGGTTACAATTGAAGAAAAGTTGAATGCGGCCAAGTACAGACTTATCCGCGAAGAAATATAAATAACAAATAAGTGGCTTCAGAACAACTCTATGACCATTTTGGACTGGCCCAGCCAGAACCTTGACCTAAACCCAGTTGAGCATCTCTGGAGAGACCTGAAAATGGCTTCTACCATCGTTCATCATCCAACCTGACGTAACTGAAGAGGATCTGCAAGGAAGAATGGTAGAGAATCCCCAAATCAATGTGTGAAAACTTGTTGCATCATTCCCAATAAGACTCGTGGCTGTACTAGCTCATAAGGGTGCTTCTACTAAAAAACAATAAAGTTTATCTGTTTGAACATTAAATGTCTTGTCTTTGTAGTGTGTTTTACACAACATCCCAACTTCACTGGAATCGGGGCTATTAAAATGCTAAAACAAAGCACAAGAAGAAATATTCAGCAAAGGCACAGTAGATGGAAAAATGCATCCAAACACTTCTGAAGTAAAATAAGTAACCTTCTACATAAGAATAGGTCTATGAGTATATGTAATATGGGAATACAAAATATCTTACTTCATTATAGCTAGTCTCTGATTCTTTACAGGTCTTCTCATCATTTCTAAGAGCTGAAAGAAAGCATAAGATATAACGATTACAGTCTGTTAGGGCATTCTACTAGTCATATCGTAAAATAGCCTACTAGCATTTTCAATCTCCAGTCCGGTTAATCACAGGGCCATTGCTGGAGCCTTATATGCAAAATATTTTTGTCGTAAAAAGTATTCATGAATTATTTATATTATTATATATTACATTCAGAGGGTTACATTCAGAGATTTATTCCCAAAATGGGATTGTTTATGCAGCAGGAAGGATTAATTGTCTGTACACTTGTTATACCAACCAAGTTGTACTGACTGAAGGTCAGAGATTCAAATCAATTTAACCTTTGAAGTTGTGTTTGAAGTGACTACTGTAAATAGCTGATCCTTAATTCAGAGAAAATAGTTAACTAAGCATCATAAATCTAATTATGATAGTATAGTTACATCCTTAGTTACAAACAGAACAATGTGGCTTATAGAGAAATACCCTTTTGTAACCACTCCTGTGTTAAAAGGTTTAGGTAAACCACAAAATAAGATATTTGGTAAGATGTGTTATGTCTTATTTGGTCATCTCATAAATTAGAAAAAGTCAACTGTGTAACGCCCACGGGTGATGCCATCTTGCTGAACTTGCCTGGTCTTTGTTTTGTCCATGCTCTATCTGGGACCTGTATTGCCTCGTTTTGCCTGCCAGTATGTTCGAATAAACCTCCTGCCTGCACTGCACACCAAATTTGTCTCCGCTTCCTCTACTAAGTGTTACAAATTACAAACCCAAGTATTGTTAATTACCTAAAAAAATAAAAGAGCTGGGCAACACATAGTTAGTTATATTTTCAGGAGAATGAGAAAAAAAATGCACCAGGTTTTAGAAGCGTATAAATTGTGATATTGGATTTCCCTTGATGTACTATATGTACTTTTATATTTGCATATTGCATATTTGCTTAGTGGAAATAGATAAGTCTTATACCACTGCAAAACAACTGAACAAATGACCTACTACATTACAAAGATGAATGCCTTAAGGGCATCAAAAATATGATGCACTTACAATTTTCTCTTCTTTTATTTAAAATCAAATAGGTTAAAGTACTTGACTCTGGACCTGATGGACCTGATGGTCCAGGGTTCAAATCACACCTTTACCAAGCTGCCACATTTGGGTGCTTTAGCAAGGCCATTAACCCACCACTGCTTGAACTGTAAGACTGTATAAGTTGTAAGTTGATCTAGATAAGGGTGTCTGCTAAGTACTGTAAATGTAAATGTTAGAGACTTTTACCTTTAGATTTACTGGTTAAGACAATTCAGCCTATTAGACAGCTACTAAAAATCATAAGAGTGTGTGTAGGGATCATGCCTTGCCTTACCTGGTGAGGAAGGGGGGGATTTGATAGCTTCAGGCGTTGGAGCTACAGGCTGTACTGGACGCATTTGCTTGGCTGCTAGCTTTTTTAAACTGACTCTCCTTTTCTCATACATCTCCTGAAGTATTGCTCTCTTCTGAGTCACTCGCTCTACTTGTTCCTGTGAAAGACACACATAGTAATTACTTAATAGTTACTGTGCTGGCTGCAATCTGTCATAAAATACAGTAGTAAAAGTATGGAAATGGAAAATAGGTTTGATTAAACAAAACGTATACATTGTGTTACAGCATTTTTATATTACATTCAGGAATAGCCTGAATATGCTGTTTAACACTTCAGTTTACATATGGTGACATATGGTGACAAACCAATGAATTTCCTTAATAGGTTTCTCACCTTCAGGTCCTCGTTCAACAAGCTGTCATACTCTCTGCATATTGCACCAAAATCCCACTGCTGCAACTCACTGGCTGTTTCTAGGTAGCCTTCCAGTTCCTGTAGTGCAGATTCTGCTCCCTCCTGTGACTGACACTTATCAAGTTGCTGAGATGCCAGCATGTATATACCATCATCACACAATTTGCACATCTGAGAGAGAGGGATAGAAAGAGACAAATATATGAATACAATTTTGTATATAAATGTATTTATTAATACTTAGAATAGTTATATATATATTTTTTTTTTTCACTGAACACACATTTCTTAACCATTCTTATTAAATGCCTATAGGTGTAGAAATACAGACGTTTTTCATGGGCAACTGACTTTAATCCTCCTGTAACTACTATGTTGGCTGGGTGTTTTCACCCAAAAACCCAAAAGTGATATGAGAGTTAAAATCCCAGCTAGATAGTTGTGCTTGATATACACATACTGCCCACACTACATTGACGATAATGTCCCAACACCAATACAATATCTGGTGATTGTTGGTTCTATGGTAGTCCCATTCCAGTGGTAGTTGAGTGAGAGACCATCGATGGACTGCAGTTAATAACTAAATGTTACAAAGTATAAAAAGTGTTTGCTTAAAATCATGTGCATAATTCTTTTGGAGCAATGTTAGCATAATCATTTCACCTAAATGTATGTCTTTATACTGTGGGAGGAAACCTGAGTACCCAAAGTAAACACACGCAGACAGGTAGAACATGCACACAGAAAGGACCCACCTGGAAATCGAACCCTTGACCTTCACACTGTAAGCTATGGTGCTACCCAAATGATCTATTTCTATATGTTTACATTAAAGATTACACTACATAAGACTTCTGCACGATTGTGTGTATGTTGGAGATCAAGTTTGTATTTCAGTTTGACACCCAAATGCCTTTTATACAAAAAGCTTTTTGGGGAAAAGGTTAGGGTTAGATGTAGGAGAAGCATTAAGGCGCTACAATGTGTGTGTGTGTGTGTGTGTGTGTGTGTGTGTGTTTCTCACATTCTGCAGCCTTTGATGGAGTTCCATAGCCTTTAGCAGCAGGGCTCTTTTGGCTTTGAGTTCCAGCAATACTTTTTCTCTGGCTCTCTGTATCTCCTCACACTTCATCCTGACATTATCCTCAGCATACTCACAGTTGTCGATCAAATGCTTGCCATCTGCCACCAGAGTCTCCATCCTGTCCAGAATTTCCTATAGGGAGACAAAGAGAGTGGGAGGTAATAGGAATAAAAAAAAAAGAAAATTACAAGAGAAAAATGTTTTATATTAAATCATCCATAATAAATAGATAATAAATGTATGTGTAGAAAAACTTGCATATGCTGTATTTTCCTGGTCAGTCAGCTCTCGCAGGAAATGCTCAGTATGTGTTTGGCTCATTCCAACATGTGAGAAAGTTGTCAGTTTATTATTTGCTTGTTCCAGTTCCGCTATAACCTGCAAATTACAGTGACATCAAATTGTTCGTATTATTAATAGGTAGGTGGTATTTTATTAGACACTTTCTTCAAATTAGATGTTTAGTAATCATTTAAACAGTAAGTAATTTAAGTCTTTTATAAAATGCTTGTTCATGTGGTTCTGACCTGTTGAAAATCATGCTCAAACTGGCAGACTTGCAAGCACAGTTCAAGCTTATTCTGATGCTGCAGCCAGAACTCATCGAATGCAGTTGAATTTTCATTTAACTGAGACATCAGCCTAAGAAAAACAGGCAAAAGAGAGAAAAAGACAAATAGTCTGTTATTCAATATAGAAATTCTACAGTATATGTAGTAAATAAAGAAATCCTATCCTCCAATGGTTGTTGTTTCAGATTCTAGACTTTGCATTTACCTGTGCACAGTGGCTAGGTTCTCTAGCTGGTCCGGGTTCAAGCTGCTGTCTGGGTCCATTCTCACTGGTTCTCTAATATTTTCCAATATTTCTCGGCCATGTCCTAACGCACATGCCAGCTCTGCCTGTTGGGTAGTTTAGTTAAATTTAGAGGTTGTAAACTGACTATTAATGCTAAAAAGGTATTTTGCTTGATCTTACCTTCATGCTGTCTTTTTTGTTGCTTTGTGCAATGAGCAGATTGGTGGTTTTTAAGTGGGTTTGAGGCAGCTCAGTCTCTGCAAGTTCCCTACCAAAAGTCTGCAGCTGCTGTGTGAACTTCTTCACTAACACAGAAAAGCCTTCTATGTCCTATATACACATAAACAAGGTTTGGTTAAATATTAAAGGAACACCCCAGCAATTGTAATTTAAAGGTAGTGTATTATAGTTTTTAATGTCTGTTCATTTATACGATAATATGCTACTGCTCACTCCTCCTTTTTGGTAGTAATGGACTACATTTAAAACATTTTAATTGATGCATTTAAAACAAACACACAGTGTTTCTTACATTTTATTTCATTGCAGACGGGATGGGATATTTCATGTTTTGTCTAGTCAGCTTATTTTCATTTGTTAACAAACATTTTTCTCTGTATTTTAGGCCTGTGTGTAATTTAAATATAGTAAATAATTACAAAAATAATGATGTGATTTCAAATTTGTGATTGTAATCATGCTTTGGTACCAAAGCAGCATCCAAGACATGTTGAGTCTTTGATGAGCAAAGATGGCCAAATGATCTCTAATTTGTTAACAAATGCATGGGAAAAGTATTGATTTTTTTTTTAAAGTGTACCTCAGAGAAAGATTGGAAGGGATTTGCACTGTGTTTTAATATGCATTTTCCATACTGTTTCAACTGTTTGTGATTTAACACAACATTGTATAATAATGTCATATCATGTGGTTTTCTTTAAATAAGAAAACAATGTTTAACTTTGTTGTACTCAACTTTGTTGTAATTATTCAAATACTAAACCTTTAATACTCAAAAACTAACACATATGCAGTGTTATATAATTTCAAATAAATTATTTTTTAAAAAGTATATTTTTAAAAGGTTCCCTGCAGTCAATGTGAAACTGTAGCTGTGTCTGTACTTTCTAAACTAACTAAAAAGTGTAAATAGCTTCAAATACAAGTGGAATATTAAAAGATAAGCCATGTGTTGTATGCCCTTATTTATGTTAAATCACTGTTCTGAGGTACTGAAGTGTTTTGAGATGATATGGTTTGTGTTGCATTTGTTAACTGATATCTTCTATATGTATTTCTCTATAATTCAGTTATAAAGTGGTACATGGGTTTGTAGCATGTCGTGGTGTGTCCTGGAATTGGTACTTCATGGTTCTGTAAATTCACCACCACCACCCTACCAACAATGACCAGGATAAATGCAGTCATAATAAGTACTTGGGGCACATCGGTGGTACAGCTGCAATTTATCATTTTAGCAGAGTTCGGTGGTTCTGACATTGCAATTATTCATGTTGATTGTAAAATTAAAAACAACTGATACACATTTCATATTAGATGACATTTTACATATCTTCCTACTGGCCTTTAACCCTTTCTGTAACCAGCTGCATAACTGCAGTTGGCTCCCTTTATGTACTATATATTACTCTCTGTTTCTCGTTTATTGTCCATAACAACCCATGCAGTCATGGAGCTCAGAAGAGGAAGCGCCAGACCAGGACTTGAACCAGGAGCTATGAGTAGACAATGCAAGCCACTACTATACCATATGCTGCCCTTTAGGTATGTTGTAAAAACAATGTATGTTTTCTTGTGTTGTATATATTGAGTATAGATTCTCACTGTACGATGGGAGATCCAGGTGTTATGGCAGTACTGTTGAGTGCCACCAAGTTCTTGAGTTAGTTGACTTCGTTCTATATAAGAATGCAGCTCTGCCAACGAACCCAGCATTATAACCTACACACATGGTTAAAATACATAATTCCAGTATTAGTTGCACATATACAGTCGAATCCGCTTGAATCGACATCGGGACGCGATCGTTTTGGTCCTAATAACCGGCTGGTCCGATTAAACGAACATGCCCTATGTTACAAAACGGGACGTGCTATGAACAAGATCTACTGTTGCTTACGAACTTTGTTCATTGAAAAATAAATTTGCAACCACGTTTTTCTAAATGATCTACAACACAGTGTATAAATAGTGAGCATGTGAAGCATAATACTGTAAAAAACAAGTTCTTACTAAATTCCAGTCAACATTTGAAGAATTTATCCAGTGGGATCTGACACGCTGTGGCTAAGTGGCAACTTGTGGCTTCTTTTCTGTAGTAAATGGAAATGTTAGACAAAGACCTGTAGGTGGCAGTAGAGGGCTGGGGAGAAACTGGGGAGTTTTCAGGTAGTTATGCGAGAGATGAAGAGTTTCATTAGAGATTATGTATTTCTTGTTGGCTCTCACGTTCTTTGGTCCGATTAAAACGGAATTTTGGTCCAAAGAAGTGAATAAAATAACACGTATATAACAGGATTTGTTTTGGTACCTTAGGATTTGGTCCGAATAAGCGGCTGGTCTCTTTAACCGGTGGTGCAATTAACCGGATTCGACTGTATATGTAATAATTCAATGTTTTCTTTCTTGTAGCATTTAAGTTAACTGACTTAATGAAGAAATATCTTACAATTATCCGTATATTCAATTAGCAGCACGACCCAAAATTGCTAAATCCATCCAAGAAAAAATAGGTAAAAAGAAGAGACACGCTCTCAGGCTGTGTGACTAAAATGTTTGTTAGCTACACCTCAGACTGTTTCCTGTCTGCATTTGTGGTTCTGTGTCTGTGAGCACTTGGCTAAGGTGGGGGTGAACTTACCAGTACAATGGACATGAGATTTCACCAGTTCATTGCATAGAACATACACTCTCACACTGCAACACTTTAGGAACACCTGTTTACCTGTTGCATCTCTTTCAAAGCAAGAAGAAACTGATGTAGGACACCCACACACACATGGGAAGAGGTCAAAGTCCAGATCTTAAAACAATAGCAATGTTGTTGAAGAAAGCAGATTATGCAAGAAAGCATAAGAATATTTTCAAATTCCTCTGAGTTGTATCTGTGCTTTATGATATATACATTTACGTTAAAGCTATAAATGATCTTAATGTTTTAATTTGCTTGTATAAGGATACTTGTATCCAATGATAATTGGATATAATGAATAGATTTTAAAGGTTTTATTTTTTCCTTGATCCGTGCCATATGGTATTGTGATTAAAGTGGTCAGGCTGAAAACGACTTCTGTTCATCCGTAGTAGCACAAATCCAGTGGTCCCCATTATCTAACCTCCCGCTGTTATACATGCACTGTGACAGACATTGCTGTGACACTCGACTCGACTGTTTTCTAAATGTTGTATTTCAATTTACCAATTAAAATGTACTTTTTTTTCCCTAAGAGAATGAAGCTCCAGACTCCCTTTGCCTCTGCACGTCTTAGATAATATCATTTGATTGTTTGTACGTGATTGAGTAAGACAGTTTTGTGTGTAAAGGGGTTACATACTGAAGTAAACTAACTTCGGCCTCGCCTACATTATTCTGCCATAAAATTGTGATTCCCCCCTCCTGGCCCAGGCAATCATTGTTGTTGAGTCCTGACATTATAAATTGCATTTAAGGAGGCATTATTGCAATTGACAGTGGTTCCAACGTGTAGCAGCTTCCACTGTTTTCAATGTATTTTTTTTCTAAAATTGCCTGTTCTCTTTTTGTCCCAAAGACTCACACAAAATAGAAAAACAATAAAGAAAGAACACAAAAGAACTATGTAAAAGAAGTGAGTAAAGATGACAAAATATGTATTTAATGGATTTTCAGTCTTTAAGGGAAATTGAAATACAAAGTTCAGTTTGAATTTCATTGAACTTAACCATCTCTTTTTATTTTAACCTCAACAGACTTTTCATGTAAAGAACAATAATATTATATAATATTGTGAATATATTATATAATAATCTGTTTATGTGCTGCTTTTTCTAATAAAATACAAGACTAATGCTGATGCTAATATTTAAAAGTTTTACATAAAAGCAAAATAAAAAGCATATAAGAAAGTTGCTTGAACAGCAGATTCAGCAGGACACTATATGGCCAAAAGTCTGTAGACACACCTGTCATTTTGCACATTTACTACTACAGGATTACCATTTGAACCCTACAGGGCTGGACATACACAGGAGAAGGAATGGATTATACTGCACATGTGTGTCATTCCCAATATGACACGTATATATACACAGAATTTCACTTCCAACAACTCAGTTCATCAAATTTCTGTCCTCATAATGTCCCTAAAGCAATGGCTTATCAACTATTTATATTTTATGTTCAGGATTTTCTGAACTTTGCTAAATCACACACCATGTAACTCCAACAGTGAGCCAGGACTCCTAGTCCAGCAGTCATGTTCCTAAATTTTGTGCAACAGCAAACTCCCAAATAATACCATTTAATACAATGTTAAAGAATATAAAATTTGGGTGTACACAAACTTTTGGATAAGTTTCAGTGTGTCTCAGTGCATCGGCAGCCGTTGTTTGTATTGTCTTGCTTGTACATCAGGGACGAGGCAGTACACATGATGCACATCCTCCTGAAAGAGAGAAACACAGATGTCCATTAAGTACTTAACAATTTAAAGAATTGATGTAAAATATTGAATTTGCTGGTGTGTGTGTGTGTGTGTGTGTGTGTGTGTGTGTGTGCGTGTGTGTGCGTGTGTGTGCGTGTGTGCGTGCGTGCGTGCGTGCGTGTGTGTGTGTGTATGTATATGTGTATGTGTATATATATATATATATATATATAAAACATGAATTATTCAAACGTGTTTTATAACCGTTAACAATCTTGTGCAAAGTCTAAATTAAACAAAGATTACATAGCATGTACATTAAACAAAATAATAATAACACATCTCTGCAACTATTAACAATCTGATTTTTAGAACTTGACATATAACAAAATAGAAATATGCAAAATGTATTTTCTATTTAAGTTAATCCCTGCAAATGGTGCATTTTTTCCATGTAGATTAACAATACATATCCTTAATTCATAGATGGCAAAACCTTTCTTTCCAAATGTGATGCCTTTTTGCCATAAACATCAGTTTGTGATATGAATAATTGCATAAATAAGGTAATAAATAAGTCATAGTAAATAGTAAAAGTAATTTTATGTTCAAAACTGTTAATTGGTTTGGGTTTGAAATCTAATTAGAGAGCGAAATGTTAAACTTTAATCTTTTTGGCATGTTATACATGCAGAAGACGAGGGGGCGCATTCTCCGTGTCGGAACTAATTTTGACACATTTTCTCCGGCAATGCAAACAAGTGGCGAGTGAGAAACAAGGGAGAAAACGGCTCATGCACGTGTTAATGTGCTCTACATGCTTGTTCCGTGGGAAACTTTCGTCTTTATGTATTGATGTTTTCAGAAAGCATCGAATGTGTGAAATTATGGCTTATGGTGTGAAGTGCATGTGACTAAGCTAGGGTAATTCTTGAATGGCATTAATGTGTGCATTCAATTAATTACATTATTATGTGTGTATTAGCTACCATTGTTTTCCTTTCCGTATATTTCAGTCAAAAAAATCATAAAAGCTCTTCAGTAAAAGCAAGAAAAGTAAGCCTTGTGTGACGAATTCTTTTATTTTGTTCGCTGGCTTCACATGTTGTGAGGAAAGTACAACAAATATAAGCATTAAGCCAATTAGTACATTGTGTTTTAGTAAACTGACTTGCAAAGTATTTTAAAATCCATGCTATGTTTAACTAATATTGTGTTCAATCGGTTCAGGTCTAGTAAAAAATTGATGTAATCAGCATTTGCTTGTAATCCTAATTTGGTACAAATGTGTGTCCACAAGAGGTCGAGTCTTTGAGGAGCAAAGACGGATAGAGGATCGCCAGTTTGTAGACAAATACATGAAAAAATATTGAAATGTTTGAAAACAATGTTCCTCAAAGAAAGTTTGGAATTTGTTGAAATTTTCAAATTCCAAATTATGATCATAAACACCTGTTTAAAATCACGTCATTATTAAATTGCCCCATCCCAACTCTTTTGTAATGTGCTGCAGGAATTAAATGTAGGAATGGATGTTTATTAACAAATAAAATGAAGCTGACCAGACAAAACAGGGTGCTGACTCCCACCTGATTGGGATCCCACTGATAGGAAACATCTGATGCTAATCTCACCTTAAAATGAACTCCTAATCCCAGTGGTTCATATACTTTTTCCGCTTTCAGATATGCACATTTGGATCATTTCCTCAATAAATGAATAAAAACAAGAATAATCTTTCTATTGTTTCATCTGTATATATGAATTATCTTTACCTTCAGGTCTTCTGAAAATCTGATGTTCTATATTCTGTTTATACATTTGTACGTATAATATAAATATGAATTAATGGCTTCACAAACTTTTAATTCATCATCATAAATAAGGTTATGAATTTTGCATTCTAAACTCAAGTTCTTAGACCCTGACCTTATATGCGTCTTATGAATCTTATTAAAAATGTCACAAACTCGCATTAAATCCTGAACCTTGCTATATTGTGTAAACATTTTAGGTACAGAGTAGTTTCACAGTTCACAGGACTTTTAGTGCTACTCATCAAATCAGAAATAAGAGACTGCAGTGTGTTCACAGCACCAGAACGTATTACAGCAAATATGCTCACTTTTGTTTTCTTGAATGTTTCTTCTGTGTTTTTGTCCAGACCTGCAAATTCAGATAATCAGTCACTTCAGTACAGAACACCATGAATACACTTATATGCTCCTAAAAATGTTTGATAGAGTTTTGTTCATGTGACTCTAAAAGACAGCCCATTTCAGTCAGCAGTTCATTGGTCTTTAATTGGTTGTTGCAAAGCTTTATTTCATTATATTGGTAAATATTGTTTTTGATTTTTTTTTGTAAATTAGTAAAACATGCAATTAAAAACATGCACTAGTGAAGTCTTTTGGCATTTACTACTGTATGCTAATACTAAATACAGTCCAGGTTCTAAGGTATAAATGTACTGTGTAAGAAATAGTGACTCACTATTAGTATCCTCTCTAGACCAGTGATGATTAATTACAGTGTAATTACATGTAATTAAAGCAACTTTAATAATCTACCTGAAAGCTTTGATAATAGAAAGGATGAACTTGAGGCAAATTTGACAAAAAAATATTCTTACAACTTCTTTCCTAAGAAGTTTTACAGTATTATCTGTTTAATAGGTTTACATAAAGAAGCTCACTAGTTGTTGGTTCTCTTTTGGTGGTCAGGTGAGTAGTAACTAGAGGAGAAACAGACACACAAGATATAATAAATTACGATTACACTATATCTCCTAGAAAATAACTGAACTGTGGAATTAACCAACCTGTAGTAGAGCTCTCTTTAGTCAGAGGTGGCTCTGTAATCACAAAAAAGTCTGGAAAAAAAAGAATATGCTGTAAATGAATTTCAACCAATTCAAAAGCATTTACATAAACTCTTGATTCTATAGAACTTACTTTGGAGGTCGTACTTCTCACTCTTTGGAGAGTTCATGGTTGGTTTGGTGTTTGGTTTATAATCACAGCTTAATTCATGACTCTTTGCTGACTGCAGTTGTTTGATCAGGAGATTCGTCTTTATTATAATGTTACAAATCACTTTTCCAGATTTAGTTTTTTTAGACTGTGCTTTTTGGAAGTAATGTTGATCTTCACCAGTGTAAAAAAAACAATTAAAATCATCACCTACAGAGTCTGATACTGGTATTTCACATAGAACAGTGAAATCATCCTCCTCCTCCTCATACTGAACACTCAGAACTGGTTTTAGATCTGCAGAGAGAAAGATAAAGATCATAATTAAAGTAACATCAGAACATCTACTACAAACATCACTGATATGACAATATATTATTATGATAGTGCTGTTATATGATGTTACAATTGTTTAATATTTTAAACTATTAAACATTTTTCTTACTTAAATATTTATTTATTATTCATTATTGTGCCTTGTTTGTCCAAACAGCATACAAGCTACAAACAGAGCTGTTTCTCACGCTTGAGTAGATTGGGGGCTTAGCCCAGACATGGGTATGTGGGGCCTAGGGAGGATTCTGGCTAATGTGGCTAATTGTTGTTGTTTTTATACTCAATTTTGCATGCTGTCTACTAGTCTTGTTTAGACCACAAGTACGGTGAGTATTTGTAGCAGAAGTACTATTACCCCAATTCCAGTGAAGTTGGGACGTTGTGTAAAACATAAATAACAATAAAATACGATGATTTGCAAATCCTTTTCATCTGGAGTACACGACAAAGACAAAATATTTAATTTTCCAACTTTATAAACATTTTGTTTGTTTTTTGCAAATATTCACTTATTTTGAGTTTGATTCCTTTACACAGTTTACCACTGTGTTTACCACCTTTCCTTTTAACAACACATAATACACATTTGGGAACTGAGGACACTATTTGTTGAAGCTTTGCACGAAATTCTTTCTCATACAACTTTAGTTGCTCAACAGTCCGGGGTCTCTGTTGTCGTATGTTTCACTTCACAAATATTGACAAATATTTTCAAAGAGAGACAGATCTGGACTGCAGGCAGGCCAGTCTAGTACTCACGCTCTTTTACTACAAAGCCATGTGGTTGTAGCTTGGCATTGTCTTTCTGAAACAAGCATGGACGTCCCTGAAAAAGACCTTTCTGGGATGGTAGCATATGTTGCTTCAATTGTACCATCAGAGATTCAGGCTATTGAAATTGCTAATAACAATCCAGACAGTCCCTTTCGTCTTTGGCTCTGAGAACGTCCATGATTTCCTAAAACAATTTGATATGTGGACTTTGTGTCAGTCTAACTTAAATGAGCTCATATCTGGAGACGGCGGCAGCATTTCTGGGTGTTGTTGATATCTGGCTTTCACTTTGCATGGTAGTGTTTTTTTTCTGAAGTGTTCCTGAGATCATGTGGTAATATCCATTACAGAATGATGTCAGTTTTAATGCAGTGCCGCCTGAGGAATTAAAGGTCATGGGAATTTTTCAGCCTTGCTGCTTACTTGCAGAGATTTCACCAGATTATGTGAATCTTTTGATGATATTATTTTCTGTGGAGGATGAAATCCCTAAATTCCTTGCAGTTGCACAATGAGAAATGTTCTTAAACTCTTGGACTTTTTTCTCACGCAGTTGTTCACAAAGTGCTGAACCTCGCCCTATCCTAACTTGTGAACGACTGAACCTTTCATGACACTGTGGAATGTTCCAAACACTTGATTTTTGAACATTAATCAACATTCCCAGTCTTTTGTTGCCCCTGTCCCAACTTTTTTTGGAATGTGTTGCAGGCATTAAATTTAAAATCTGTGAATATTTTCCAAAATAAAAATAAAGTTTATATATTTGAACATTTTAATATCTTGTCTTTGTAGTGTATTTAGTTAAATATGAGTTAAAAGGAGGGTTGTACAATATGACAATATTTTATGGTATCATGATACGTTTTGTTATTGTGATAGACAGTTTGCCTTTCTGAGCTAACAGAGGACATCATTAGTGCTTATAGAACACTGACCAAATTATTATATAGGGTGTAATTAATTATGTTTTATTGAAAGTGCAGCACATTGTAAATAAAAATGACGTTACTAAGAGGTGATTTTTAAAGAAAATGTCATTACTGATGCATTTTGTCTGTGAAAATGTCTTAAATATTGTGATATAATATTTGATAAAGATCTGTGTATTTTAAACTGAATTTATAGCTTACAGTAGAACTCTGGAGCTGAGTGAGGAGAAGGTTGACTATGTGCATTAACATAGTAGCAGATGATGCTGATTGGTCCAGGTGATGTGGATTTTGTCCAGGTAAGCAGATTAGAAACTGTCAGGGAATGCTGACATGATGGTGAAAGTATTACATTTATCCCATTTCCCTCTGGGTAGAAATAACACTTGGACATATTCACTGAAGAAACACAGCGTAGATTCACAGTCTCTTTAAAATCTATCACCACCCAAGGCTGAGGGAAATCTACAACATAAAAATGAACTAATTACTAATTACTGCATAAAGCACAAATTTTTTATTACAACACTGCACTTTATCTTTATATTCCTACCATGTAAGCATTACAAGACAGAATATTATGATGTCACTATGATGTGTCACGAGCGGTAGAAAGAGCGTAAGGGAGAGGAGGATGCAGAACAACGGGAGGTTTATTGAGTAAATGAACGAGGAGGCAGGGTGTGTGTGTGTATGTGACGGTGGAGGTCGGAGTTGAGGCTCTGACGGGAACGAATGGAGACTGGGACCAGGATGGAGGCTGGGACCTGGATGAACAGAGAAACAGAGCACAACCCGAGCAAACCAATAAACCAATAAACAAAATCCTAAGGAGGCAGGAAGGGAAAACTGAAGCGGGGATTGCCAGGGAAAGGAGACGGGGAGACGGGGGGGCAGGGATAGTCGGTGAACTGTACGGGGCTGCCAACGGGAGGAGCCGGAGAGATGGAGGGAGATAATATGAAAGGGGGAAGTGTTAGTACAGACACAGAACACGGACTGACAAACAGACACAGGTGGGGGCGCACCGGAGGGACAGGCTAGGGTGAGACCTAACTCAGCCCCAGCCGACCGAAAACGAACCACCTGTGCC
>JAUZST010005977.1:0-15173 GCA_034779995.1 Parotocinclus haroldoi
ATATATAATGTATAGAAAGTGGCATAAAAGTACACCAATTGAAATGTTTTATAAAATAATATAGGATGATAGGATGTAGCAATTAAATTAAATTGGATTCCCCTGGAGACTTTTGGTTTACACTTAATATGTTAGCCAGAGCTTTGATTGATCTCTTTATCCTAATTTCCTGTCTTGTAGAAATCCCTGTAGAAGCTTGTGGTGAAATGGGTCGCAAAGAGGAAGACTATGAATGGAAGAAGAGCACTAATAACATAAGAGATGTTTTTGACCTCATAGAGGTGCTGGGATCGTAAGTACACTGCTTTCAGTTTTTCAACCTAATGTTATGCGGACACTAGTATGAAAATGCTATACATGACAGTAGAACGATGTTTCAGAAAACTACTTATAGGGTGTTTGAGATTTATAGAACTACCCAACCATACTGTAATAATTATTACGTGGATATGGTTTGACCCTCGTCCAGACAAATTTTGACAAACCATGCTGGCATTTGAATGAGACCTACTTTGGCATGCTTGATCATGCAAGTCAGGGAGAGCTATTTATCTGTAAGCTTTGTCTTGAGCTCACGCAGACATTTAGAGATTAGTCATTCATTCACTAAGAGTGCTCAGTGTGCTCTCCAGTGAAACAACCTCCTACGGTGTACTTGGTTTTAGATTAATGGGTTGCTGTCATTATGTATCAGACATTGAAGTATCTGGAGTATTACTATGCAATTATAGCTACAAACAAGAGCTACAATACATAACTGAATAAAGTCAGCACTCTCAAATGGAAACTAATAAAAAAAAACACATTGAAGCCAAGTCTTATATAAGTGGGTCATAGACTATTATCCAGTAGCCAATTAGCTGCAGTGTGTGTTACCTCAGGTTGTTTAGGAGTGACAGTACGTCAGACTAACAACCCCAGTGATTATAGACTGTTTGTATATCTGATTGTATAGGCTGAGGAATTAGTGTTGATTGTACTAAAGTTACTACTTTTATAAACTTTATTGCTCTTATACTAAAGTTGTAATTATGCCCATGTTCGCTCACTTACATCTTATGTAGCTCTAAAATTACAGACTGCAGTCCATGTTTTTCACTACATACCTTGTTTGTACCATATACTCATTGTTCTTTAATGGTCAGGACCCCCACAAAACCAGCACAGATCAAGTACTGTTTGAGTGGTGGATCATTCTGAGCACTGAAATGGTGGTGTGCTCAGTGTGTTTTGCTTGTGTGATTAAATCAGACACAGCAGTATGGCTGGAGTATTAAAACTCTTTGTTTACTCACTGTTAGATATACCATGTTGCTCCACCCTATTAGATGTAAAGTTAGAGACAGTTGCACAGTTTGTGTTAGACATCCTCTAATCCTTCATCAGTCCTCACAGGATTCTGGGTGGTTAAACACTTTTGATCAGTGGACTATTTTAAGTCCAGCAATGGTACTGAGCTGTTTAAAAAACTCCTGCAGCATTGCTGTGTCTGATCCAGATGTGATACCAGCACAATGCCCACTAACAATCACTATCTCTGCAGTGCTGAAAATGATCCACCACCCATGTAGTAAATAATCTATAATGGTCCTAACCATCAGAGAACTACAGTCTGTAAATAGTAGAACTACAAAGTGCATTCAGATGTGTTAAGTGTAACTGATAAAATTGACAATGAGTGTAAAAACAAGTAGGTGTACCTAATAAAGTGATTGTATGAGTTGTAGCTGAAAGGCAAATGTTTTGGCACAATCGAACAGCATGTTTTGTCTAGTTTCCTGGTACAAATGCAGTGATTTATTTATTTATTTATTTATTTATTTTTTTTTACCAATTTACCATTTAACATTTGCTTTGCGACCCGTTTTGCACACATCAAGCATGACATTCACCACACTGTACCACCTCTGCTCAATATATGAATTCTGTTGTATTTATGCATGTATTTATGGCCTGATCATCCTAGCATCCTTTTTCTGAGGGAGTATGTAATCTTTTAGTGGTCACAAATCAGTGTTCAGGAAAAAGCATAAACCAAAAAATACACTCCTGAGACCTGTGCCACTGTTTACTTTTCATGCTTGTTGCTACAGTAATATGTCGGAAGAGGAAGCTGGAAACAAGGATATTCACTTGTATGGTCTTCTTGTACACAAGAAAAAGGATAAAAAAACATTTAAATGTTTGATATAAAACTGGCTGGTTGTGAAAAACTTTTCCAAAATATTTGTTGTCTTGTTTTTTTGCTTCTGATCTCACATTAAACAGGGAAACTTTTCCCTATTTCACTACTTGTAACGTGTTTGAAGCCAGTTTGAGTAAAACCACTGATTTTGACATTTGAGCTTTTGACATTCTAAAGCATGAATATAATATTACATCTAATATTATATTCATAATAGAATATGACAAAGACTAACTATAGCAATTCTGCAGTATGCTTGGAAAAGCCTGCCAGCTAATTGGCTCTTAAAAATGAACAGTGCAATTAATAATGTAGATATGTAAGGCAAAAAGTTGTCCTGCCAGATATTGGTTTGGTTTAGATGTTAATAATCTCTACATCACTCTTTATAGAGTCCTTAAGCAATTTATAAAGTAATACATTCTTCGGTAATCATTTTGAGGGTGCACTTATTTTTACAGACATGTACACTGTTCTGTATGATTGGTTGTTCCCTGTGGCACTTGGATTAGCTTCTTTTAACATAGAGAAAAAAAAATATAATTTCACAGAGACTGCTCAAGCTTTGCACGGAACAGAAAACCTCCAACTTAATCAGAACCTCAGAATCAGTACTCACCATTTTAATGTTCTTATATCAATGCACCAGTTTTCTCAAACAATTGTCAAAAATGAATAATAAATGTTTTTTTTATACTTTGCATTGACGGGCGAAGAAAACAGCCACTGTTTCAACACCTCATAAGTCCCTCTCATTTCCATCTATTTTTAGAGGCAAGCTGTGAGACATTGGAAGGCTGTGATGAGCTGTGCTTATTTAATGGACAAGAATGTGAATTACTTCCTGATCCATTCACTAGATGTAAAGAGTTTGATGTTTATCCACATGGCCAGTCACTAATGGACCAGTTGTTTTGAATTAATTGCTATCTTTTTTACTATTTTGATGCCCATAGACCTTACTTTTAGCACTTACTCTACAATCAAAGAAACAACTGACTTGCATAAGAATAATAGGATGGTATACTATAATATATTAATCAGCAAGTGACACGACACATGATGTCCTGCCATCCAAGTTGAACTTACAAAATATACTTTGAGCATCCATAAAAAGAGCAGAAGAGTTAGATTTAAAAGCCAGTAAAGGTAAGCACCGATTAATCCCAGGAAAAAAATGTACTGTGAAATTTGACAGTAGAACCATGAAGTGGCCAAATTACCATCAAAATCCATAACAAAACTGTGAAATAATTTATGGTCAGTTCATAGTCAAACAAGTTTACAATTCTACTATGAAACTTGGCAGTGGAACCATGAAGTGGCCAATTTACCATCAAGAATTCATAGTAGAACTGTGAACTTTGTGGTCAAACTGTGAAAGTTCACGTTAGAACTGTCAAGCAACTTTCAGTTTTAATATGAAATCTCAAATACGTTTTTTACTGGGCTGGCCATCTGATGAACATCTGATCACTTTAATGTCAAAGATCTTAACAATTATAACACATTATAATAGTTTAGCCTGTGTGTTTTTGCTGCCATAAATATTTTTTATGTTATACTTTGATGCATCATTTGCATAATTAATTACATTAAAACTATTTTCAGGAATGCACATTAACGTAGGTTTTGGCAATATGGTGATATTTTATCACATTGTGATCAGTTTTGTTATTTTCATTCTCTGAGCATATCGAGGATATTGTCAGTTCTTAAAGAACATTGACCCATTGCATGTTTCATTATAAAGAGTGTAATAAGTCCTGTTTAACTGGATGAAGTACAGCAAATTTTGAATTTAAAAATCATATTTGAATAATAATGTGTAAGAATCTATTGCTACTTACGCATTTTGTCACATTTATCATGATAAATGTTGTGTATTATGAAAATGTCTTTAATTATCTCATAATTTAACGTCTGCATTACATTCTGTGAAACAGGGTATTAGACATTACCATAAACACATTCTTTGCACATAATGTTTTATTTTAAACAATAACATTAATTAAAACACAGTATGAAAATATGTCATACAGTACTGTTTTCTGATAATTAAGACTGATATTCTCTTTTCTGCCAGCAGGTGTCACAAACGTTTGCTTGCACCAGCGTTCTGTCATTCAGATATGAATAAGATATATATTACACAGTGTATATATATTACTGTGTAATATATGTATTACATAATATTTGCTATTATACTTTTTAAGATCTAAGCAAAAGCACTTTTGTAAGCCACTCTGGATAAGGGTGTCTGCTAAATACTGTAAATGTAAATGTAAGACCTTGCCCAGCCTTGGGCAGAAACCCAGTGTACTTACAGTATATGCAGCATATTGCGATTGCTGCTGATATAACTAAAGCTTACTTTACAGTAAAAGCTGTTGTTAAACTACTTACACACAGTTTACATTAGTATACTAACTGTAAATTAGTATTGTAACTTACAATAGAATATGCTTAAGCCGTATTTATATAACTGCCAGTAGCGTTATTAAAGGCCCTTTTTTGTATTTCTAAGATGTAATTAAAGCATGAAGCATTGATAAATCTCGGTTAAAAAGATGGAACATGCCTGTAGTCTACAGATGGGCTTAAGATAACCTCTGAATTGTAGCAAATTGTGTAATTTTCTCTAACAGTGCTTGCTACCTTCCCTGATGTCCTTGCTCTTTGCTCTAGATGCGGAGGCAGAGTGAAATGCGTTGCTTAAGAGATTTGACCCACTCCTTGTTTCCTGTGACAAAAACAACCTGAACTTAATCCCGCTCTCCCTCAGCAGGGATCTTCAGGGAAGGAAATGAATCATTGCACAACCCTGCACCTTCAATTACCATAAAATAATGATGAAAGTGTTTGAATAAGGTGTGCAAAATGTCATAAAAAGTGTACCTTCGAGGCATGAGCATGTTTTTTATCTCATTGTAGTTTTTTTTAAGCAGAGACAGTGCTGATTTTGCTTTCCATAAAGAGTTGAATGCATTATATAAACCCGAAACTATTTCTAATTGCTGGCAGTTGTAAAAGGTTAGCTCAAACTATACTACTTTATCACTTCTCTATTCAGAGAGCAAATGCAGAGGAAGATTGGCAGTAGAGAAAGGACTCTCGTGAGTCTGGAGGCGGCAATTAAAACCAGTCTTGTGAATGTGTGTACTTGTGGAGGTGGGCGACAGTCACAAAACAGGTCACTGTGAGTAGGCAGTCCTGCTACAGAGCCCAGGATATGAGTTTTTGCTCTTGATATGTAGTTTATAGAAACTGAATATTTCAAAGGAAAGTAGAACACATATTATATATCTAAGGCCATTGAAAAGGCTCATTCAAAAAAGTACATTCTAACAAAATAATGAAAATACAAAGCATAACACTTAGCCTAATTCTAACCCTTACCACTATTCATAAATATGTGTATAGCACCATTAAACACAGATAATTCTCATATATATTTTTCGTTAGGCTTTTGTCTATAGGGCAGTCTATAGGGCATCAATGGCTAGCAAACAAGCTTATTCCTTTATTGTTCTTTCTTACAGCAGCTTGAAAGATCTTATCACACATAAAACTGGTAGGCAGTTTTGAATCACAAAAGTACAAAAGAGATATTATAAATATCACGGCTGGGTTTTTAAACTTATCCAATATGTATTTTTGTTATTCTACACAAATAAAAAACAATTTCACACTTATTTAATATATGATGAAGCATTAATAGACCATTTTAGTTTTAAACTGTTTTGCTAGTCATATCTGTTTATTACATGGCATCAAATCATTTTTGCTTTTTTCTGTGCAGACTCCTATTTAGGAAAATGTGCATTGTTTTAATTGTTTACGCTAAAGAATTATTAGAAAATCGTATCGTGAACTCAGTATGGTGATTCAGAATTGTTTCATTACATCCCTGGTATGCGCTCATTTTTGATGACCTGATCAGGAAAAATAGGGGCACTAATTTGTACTGAATGGATATTTTACTTTAGTAAGATACATGGTTCCAAGTATTCTTCTAGACAGTGGGGTACATGTTCTCAAATTTAATACAATGTTTTTTGTAAAAAGTGGCATACCCATTTGAGTACATAGTTGTAAAGAAATATACAGAACGTATTTTTAGAATTTAATTGTATTTGGTTTGTCCCCTTGATCAAACCCCATCAAGGAATTCTGTGGGCACTTGAAAACAGAGAAAGACATGCATTCAATAACTCAATTATTATCATAATAATAATCATTCTTTGAAATATCATTACATAGATCATCAGATTTTGCACAAACTTGTGGCGATCATACCACTCCACATGCATTCTGTCATTACAGCAAAATAAGGAACATACTAATAAAATGTGAAATATATGTGTTTTTTTTCAAAGGTTTAACTTTTCACTCAGTATGTTATACTGATTATATGATTTCTATGAAGAACACCATAGTTAATTCTAGAAAAACAAGCATTTTTACTAGTGGTCTCAGACTCAAAATCACTTTAGTAGTAGGATTTCTTAAACAGCTAAGCTTGAGGGTTTGATACAATTATCCGAGGCCATGGAAGTCTCAGCGTCCTATTTCAAGGGCCATACCTGAATATCTGAGCTGCTACTATTTCCGTTGCATTGGGGATTTTGCTGCTTAATCCCCTCCTAGGACAGGTATTCCAGGATACAGCTTTAGAGTGCTTGGATGGCACAAAGAACAGGAAAATAAGTTGTTGCCATGTCCTTCATGTTAGATCAAAGTCACTTTATTGGTTGTGAGCCAATTGAAATTTATTAGATTGTGTTTTCATTTAAACAAAGTTTGGCCAACACATTAATTTACAGTCAAACAAAATGAATTAATACAGAATTTTTATATAATATAATATATAATGTTGACAGTGCAAGGAGAGGCAGGTCATGATTCTGGACACTAATACATTTTAGCATTTCCATTGCTTTAGTCGGTGGTATTCTACATTTAGCCATGAATTTGGAGGGATACATTTAGTATAATTAAGCATAGATTAATTGGTATTTAGTGTTTTTAGGAATCATGGAAAGGGGGTGTGTGGGCTTATTATGAACTTGCAAATTTAATCTGGAATGGGTTGCAGCCCATTACTAAGGGCTATAAAGGGGTTCAATGTTGTTGAGACTCTCTCCTGCCTCAGACATGGACCGTCTGTGAGTGTGTTTACATGCACTGAAAATAATCCGGTCATAATCACAATTATGCACTTGACTTGTTATTAAAGTGACCGTGTAAACAGCATCGTCCATTTTCTTAATCAGATTACAGAAAGCTGGATTTTTTGCTTAATAATAGGATTTCTCAGCGCAGACCAAATTTAATTAGTTTACACCACATACGCATGCAAACATGGTTTCCAGGTACACTTATTCTAGGTGATTTGTGCTCATTTTGGGCTCGTCCTCCTCTCTCACTCTTTCTCATTCTACTGCAAGTTTGTTTTAGACTCCATTTTTAAGAAAATTTGCTTCTTTTGGGCGGGTCTATGAAATACCTGGTTGCTTGTTCCCCTTTCAGGATCTGGCAATGCTAAATTTAAATGCAACAAATGTAAAATTGCTACTTTTAGGAGGACGCAAAATGCTGTATATGCTTGAAGAAATAAGGAACTTGAATATTAGTAAACATCAAACAGATACATTTTTAAAGAAGCTCTCTGGTTAAAAAAAAAAAAAGTACACCTGATTATTCCCCGAGACACATAAAAACACATTTTTCACATTATCTGATTACCCAAGTGCAAGTTAATTTGTTTATCAAATTACAGACAGCATCTGATTTTCTGCAGTTATCAGAAGCGTATGTAAATGCACCAGTGTGTCTCCTGATATCTACGCCATGACTCAAATGCCTCATTTCCACTGCACCGTCTGATTTAGATCTTTAACTATAGAAGATGGAGGCAATGAGAATTACATCTTAAATCAGCATTTAATCTCCCTCTGATCTCACTAACAACCAGGCTGATGTGTGTATGTTGTAGGGGAGCATTCTCTGAGGTCTTCATGGTGAAGGAACGGAAAACAGGAAAGCATTTTGCCATGAAGTGTGTGAAGAAGAAGAACAAAAGAGATATCAACTTGGAAAATGAGATTGCTGTCTTAAGGAGGTACTGAATCTTCCATTCTGAGCAGCTAAATACTGTATGTAAAGACTATATAGATGCTATATGCTCTGCTATGCATAATAACAAATCTATTTTGCTGTTTTAGGATTAAACATGATAATGTCGTTGGATTAGAAGATTTCTATGAAAGTCGAACCCATTACTACCTAGTCATGGAGCTGTAAGTAATATGTTTTTTTTTATCTGTATGCCCAGTCCCAGTTCTCAGCTGTTCACTTATTTTGGATCCTTTGTCATCTTTACAGTGTTTCGGGTGGTGAACTTTTTGACCGGATCCTAGACCGAGGGGTGTACTCCGAGAGGGATGCAAGTTTAGTAATAAGGCAGGTGCTGGAGGGAGTCAACTATCTGCATAAGAATGGCATAGTACACAGAGATCTCAAGGTGTGGGAACACATTTTGCTTTCCATAACTTATACTGGTTTATTCTATATACTTTTATTTAAGCAGGGAGTAAACCATGGTGAGTTAAGAAAAATAACACAAAGGACATTTATATGTCGCTCTGGATAAAGGATATCTGCTTGATGCTATAAATGTAATAAATAACATAATGCTTAAATCAGTACTTAATTATGTTTGTACCAGGAAAATTTGGCAGTCACATATTACCATGAGCAGGCTTTAAAAAATCCCTCACAATAATGGTGCATCTGTAGTATTTAGGAAATAATGATTACGAGACTATTGCAGACGCACAGCACAGCCCTCATATGAACTAATGAAAATCCAGTTAACAGGATTTGAGAAGTTGACCAGTGTGAACATCACATAAGCACATTCATTTTGACAGCCTTAGTGGTTTACTAGTCAGAGATTCTTACCTTCTAGATCATACCATGTTTAATGTGACTTGCTGTAATGCACAACATCTGTTTTCCCCCCCAAAGCCAGAGAACCTGTTGTACTACAATACAGACGAGAAGTCCAAGATAATGATCAGTGACTTTGGTCTTTCCAAGATGGAGGACAATGGAGTCATGTCTACAGCTTGTGGTACTCCAGGATATGTTGGTAAGGAAGGTTGAACTGTGTTGTTTTTCATTGTGCTGCATATAAACTAGTCACACTAAAATACTGTAATAATGAAGTGTGGGTGGCACGTTATGTTATGGTTTTTGTGAGGGGGTTGTATTTTGTTGTAAAAATAAACATAGTAAATTAGTGTTTGGAATTTTTTAAATTTGAATTTATGTGGACGTATCCAATACAAATCCAATACAAATGAATCTGTGTATATATAGCTGTTGCTGTTTTAAATTCAAATATTGGTAAATTAGCCAGTTTTGGATTGGTAATAAAACATTTTATATTACATTGCCTTATTGAATAACCCTTACACTTTAGTGGGGACATGACCTTGCTTTCTATTCCAAATAAAATATATAGTTCAAAGTGTATGGGCTCTCAAAAATGCCTTGTAAACATGGCTATTATTATGGTGCCTGCCCATCGCTGCTACAACATCCTTTTCTATTCTAAAAAATTGTTGTTTGAAAGCTGCCTGTGAGGTCTGGTATTGATGTTAGAGTTAGTAGGTAGAAACCAGTGTGTTAACGTGAGTTGAGATTCTATGCCTGTGTGGTTCATAATTAGAACCTGTTAGCTGTGGCTCTATGGTTAATGTAACAGAGACAGATTAGTAGAATGGGTGTCTTTTGCTATAAGAATTGAAAATTACATTTTGCTTAAAGTTGTTAAACTCTAGGGGGAAGACAGTGAAACTTCAAAATGCTATTGTAACAGAAAAATATTATTCTGTATATTCAATAAATGAATTGTAGGCAACGGTTATGGTTTAACTACCGTTTGGAAGGTTGCGAATTCAGATCCCGTGTTCACGTCACTGACCAAGTCTGGATAAGTGTATCTGCTAGGACATATATGCACATTCTGATACCTTGTAATACCTTCAACTCTACAGCTCCAGAAGTCCTGGCTCAGAAGCCTTACAGTAAAGCAGTGGATTGCTGGTCTATTGGAGTCATCACATACATCCTGTAAGAATTTTTATCTTTTACCTAAGATTTTTTTTGCTATATTTAATTGCTAAGAATGACTTATTTACAACATATCAATGCTTCCATGCCACCAACACAGGCCTGAAGTAAACATAGGCCTATTACTGGCCATATAAGCATTAGCATTGTATTGCTGCTAATACTTTTAGGTCTTGACCTGAAAATAAAATTCCCTGTAGAATCATGATGTAAGTGCAGGCATTATAAGGCAACACTTTCTGGGTAACTGATTACACAATCACTTGTTTTAGTCCTGCTGGTAAATTGTATTCAGGTTTAGCGCATGCTGATCTTGTTGTTTCAGTGTGAACGCACTCCCCCTAGTGGACAAAGGGCGAACAATTAAACGATCTATGCACATACGAAGATTAAAACGAAAGCAAATTAATTTTGTAATATTACAAGATAAATAGTTCGTGGTAATGAGTAAAATAATAATCAAAAGTCCCAATAGTGATTTTATAATCATTCAGCCGACTTTAGAATGATACTTTTACTGTACATGAGCGGCATTTCTGGACTCCCTACTGAAAAAAAACAGACCAGCATGATGCTGAACTTGGTGGTGACCAGCGTTTGTTTTGTCATGTTTTGGGGGGTGCTGGTCTTTGCCGGGTATGCTGGTGAACAATACATACTAGTCTTTACTGGTTCTTGGATGGTTTTGGATGGTGATGACATTTACATGGCTCTGCGTTGTGTATCTGAATATACTGTAGATGTTAAAGCCTAAGCACAAACAGGCTCAGTTTAACTCAGTCTGGCACTAAGGTTTACATTCAATACAAAAGCTGACCAAAATAAAAAAATAACCGCAACTAAAATTAGATTACGTTTAAGCTAAGAATTGTGATCATGATCAGAATATAACCGAGCAACCCTCATTTATAGTAATTATATAGTTAACAATGAACTTGCTGTGAATTAATGTGTTTCTGCAGTCTTTGTGGATATCCCCCTTTCTATGAAGAATCTGAAACTCGACTATTCTCAAAGATCATAAAAGCTCAGTACGAGTTTGACTCTCCCTTCTGGGATGACATCTCAGAGTCTGGTAAGTGTCCACTTCTTTCTCTGAACATTCAGCTTTGGTACTGTATTGTGAATCTGGCGCATAAAATAAGTAGCTAGTATAAAACAGTTAACAGAATGTGCACTTGACTTATGTGTTTTTGATGTGTTTTTAGCAAAGGACTTCATCCGCAACATGATGCAGAAGAATCCTAATTTGCGCTACACAACAGAGCAAGCTCTTAGGCATCCCTGGTAAGCCACTGTTTTATGACAGAAGTGCTCTTAATAAAACGAGTTAGTAGGACTTGTTGGCTGCTCGGTCTGATGCATCAGCAAGCAATTAGCCTGTCTAGCGATTCCATAAGCAACTATAAATAATTTATATTCCTATAATAAACTATAGGAACTATAGCATTGGGTAAAAACAGGGAAAGGTTTCACGAAGGTTTGCTACAGAAAACCATATATGGATGTTCAATAACTTTTAAATATCTAAAGATTATAAACTATATTATAATCACTCAAACTTTACAGCAGTGTGCTATATCGACTTTGAAACCCCAGATACAAACTTAAGATACCCTCACTGAAGCTTATGTGTCTCTGGGTGTATGTTGTGTTAAAAAGATGGCACAAAAGACTGAAACTAACTGGACAAATGGCGCTGAATGTGCCATTCTCATGCATGGGCCTTTCCAGTTGTAAATTGAGTGTGTGTGGATGTATCTTGCCCATATAAAAAAACCCTCTTGGTATGTAACTGTGTTTTTGTTTGTTTATCCCGAAGCACAGCTTCTTTTGGCTAATGGCTGGCTCTTATGGTTATTTAAAGAAACATGAGTTCTCAAACTTTAATAAATTCACTCCAGTAATTCTTAATTTAAAAGATAAAATAAAACTATTTTTGTTTTATGTAAAGCAACATATTTTAAGGTGGGTAGCACCTCTGCCTTACAGCAAGAAGGTACCGGGTTTAATCCCGTGGTGGAGTCTGTCTGCCTGGGTTTACTTTGGATACTCCAGTTTTATTACACATTCCAAAGACATGTGTTAGGTTAATTGATGTCTCTAAAGTAGTCCTTAGTGTGTGAATGTTTGTGTGACTGTGTGTGTGTGTGTATGTGTGTGTGTTTGTTTGTCCTACGATGGATTAGCATCCAGTATTAGTATTATTAGTAACATCTAGTATTGTTCCTGCCCTTGCAATTGTGGGTTTAGGTCCTTGCTTAAGGACCCAACTGTAGCAGCTTGGCAGAGATGGGATTTGTACCCTGGATCCAGAGTCCAGTACCTTAACCGCTAGGCTACTGCAGTCTGACTACTGACTCTTACTTGTTTGCTTCCCATTTCATATATGCCAAGCTTTAAAATGTGCAGTTTTACCAAGATGGACAACGTTATTCATTATTTGATCTGTGAGAGGTGATAATGTTTTGACTCCTTGGTGTAAATGGGTTTAAAGGGAACAATTTAATGTCAATAAATAGTAATAATATCAACAACAGCAATAATGGAGCAATGAAAAAGACTGGAATGTTATTATATCCAAAGTAGCTATTTGTGTCATGTCACCCTTCTCTCCTTTGTAAATGCAAAGGAAAAGCATCTTGTTTTACTCCAGCTTATGCTGGTCAGGATCTGGAAAGTATCCTGGAATTCACTGGGTGCAGACAGATGATCACCCTGCTTCCATAACTACATTACCCAATCTCTATGTTGCAAGCACAGCCTGATTTGATCCCAAGTCATCAGGAACTACTGACTCTTACATCTGGCTCTTGTCTCTGAGCCAAAGAAACCGCTTCTTACCACTGCTAGTTAAGAAGTATAGAGAGGTTTATGGGTAATAGACTGCCAATGAATAGCATAAAGCTACTACTACTAATAATAATAATAATATTTGTTTTCTTACAGAGCATTATGGTTAAAAGTACGTGCAGTAAATTACTGCCAAAGAATACACATTGTTTATTTTCCTATCTCTTCTGATTTTAAATGCTTTGTTAAACATTTTATTTACTGCCTTTTATAAATCAATCAAATATATGTATGGTTTTGACTTCAGGATCATTGGTAAGACCGCCCAGAATCGTGATATCTACCATTCTGTCAGTGCGCAGATCCAGAAGAACTTTGCCAAGTCCAAGTGGAAGGTAAGGCCACTCCGTCTCTCCCTCAGACTGTTTAAAGTTTGTCTCCTCTGTCCTATTCTTGGTAGAGTAATTCTTCGTATCTCTGGCCTGATTACACAACATGGTGTCAGCCATGGCCACAACGCTGCCAAATGTGTGCTATGTGTGATTTTCCAGTCTAGGCCTGTTTCTGGTTATTGTCTAGGTTTGGTTCTCTTTTATTAAGGCAAAGCTCATGAAACATTGTGTATTTCAGAGAGCTTTCAATGCTACAGTGGCCATAAACCATATGAAGAAGCTACAACTTGCTCATTCTGAGGCTTCAGTCAAGCAAAGCCAGAGTCCAACTCAGGTGCCTGACATCAAAGTCATTCCGACCTATTGCACCGAAACGGACAGAAACCAGGTCCCAGATGTGCAGGACCCCAATGGCAATCTGCCTAGCAGTCACATTAGTGTGCCAGATGTTTCCATGGAAATGAAGAGCCAGTACCTTCTGCCGAAGGGCAGCCATAGCGTTACACTCACAGTGGCTGAGAAGAGCAAGCATATGTACCACTCTGAACCAGCAAACTTAAATGGGTATGGATTTTATTCACTATGGTTTGATTAAAGGCTAGTCAGGTGACAGTGATCTGTTTTGATTCAACTGAGACAGTAACAACAATTATATTGTATCATGAGATGTATCTGGGAGTCCCAACCTAGTGGTAATGTCCTGGACCTTGGACCAGAAGGTCTAAGGTTCAAATCCCACATGTGGCTACTTAACATTGTTAACACTTATTGCTTTTTACATTGCTTGCATTGTAAAAGTTGTAGTTGCTGTGATTGCAGCAGTTGTTAGTTACTCTGGACTAAATGCCCAAATTTATATGTAGATAATACCAAAATTCTTTTTGCCAAATGGAATCCTGTAAAGTTGCTTACTGGTTATTTTTGATGTACTGCATAGTAGGTTTTATTTTCACCATTTTAACCAGTATAAAAGAGAGAATGGTTATAGTGATATAAAATTTTAACAGCTAAGCAAATTTCAGTGTATTGTCAAATAATCCTAAATCTTCTCCCAAATGTACAGGTATGGAAAAAGAGAAACCAATCGCAGTGGGGAAAAATTTCAGACTGGCGTCTGCTCTGTCATGTGATTGCCTATGACAGCATGATGATGGGGTTATAATAGGTAAAGCAAATGCATCTATTGATATACCTTGGATCTCTCCACACACGCACACACACACACGCACACATTATATATATATGTGTGTGTGTGTGTGTTTGGGTTATGTGCGTAAATGGGTATGTGCGACATTGGGTAAATGTCTGTGTTGATAACTTTTGCAATTCTGATTGTGGCAATCAATTTATGAGGCAATTCTGGTCTTTTTTGATATGCTACATGACCTCCCATTGGAAAACCTTGTTTGACATAGATCCCAATCACCCATTACGCATTTCCCCTTTTGCTTCTGAAATAAAACGGTGTCCTCTGCCTTTTGACACACCCTGTTTGTATGTATATATTTATGTGTAATTATATATGTGCATGCGTTCATGTGCGCGCGTGTGTGTGTGCGTGCATGATATATGATATACGTGTGTCTGTATGTATGTGTGTGTGTGTGTGTGTGTGTGTGTGTGTGTGTGTGTGTGTGTGTGTGTATATATATATATATATA
>JAUZST010005978.1:0-15173 GCA_034779995.1 Parotocinclus haroldoi
GTGTGTGTGTGTGTGTGTGTGTGTGTGTGTGTGTGTGTGTGTGTGTGTGTGTGTGTGTGTGTGCGCGCGCGCGCTCGTGTCTTAGCTGTGTCCCATGCTGGAATGTAACTTAAATCCCCCAATAATTCAGCAACCACAATGCAACAATTAGTCAGGCAAAGTATGTGTCTATTTATCAATTTACGTGTCTACCTATCCCTTTGTCTGTCTTTCGATGTGTGTGTGTGTGTGTGTGTGTGTGTGCGCGCGCGCGCACACGCATGTGCGTGCATGTTCTTAGTGGACAAAGATGTATTGAGCAGGAAGGACCGGATCATGTGTGTGTGTGTGTGTGTGTGTGTGTGGACAGTCACTGGATGATGATGTGTATTTTGCAAGCCAGTTGTGAAGTGTGAAAGCACACTAAAAGCTTCTTGTTCGAGTTTACATATCATTGTGAGAACCAAAGTTTTTCAGCGCTTCTTAAAGCCTGGATCTGAAATATCCTCCAGACAGCAGAATCCATATCCCTTTTCTATGTAGAGAAATAAACTTGTTAGGGTGTAATAGATCTATTCTCTTGAGTGTGGCTCCTGAGAACCCGATGGATGTTGAGAAATCCTCAACAGAGTCCCCACATGGAAGGACCGATCACTCATTAATGTTGCTGGCATGCCACACTTGCACTTTATGTATACTATTGTTATTCCTAATTTCTCTTCATTCAGATTTTTTTTTTGTATATCTGTATAATGTTGTTTAGCACTTGGAAATAACCTGTACATATCTGTATATTGTAGTGAGATAACAACCTCCAGAAACAAACTCCTTGTTAATGTTAACATGCTTCGCTAATAAAACTGATTATAATAAACATTCGGCTTGTGGGGAGATTTAGCTAGTTCTTGTTTGGAAAACTGTCTGTTTACAACTCGAACCATCTTTTGAAAAACCAAAAGAGCCAAAAGATTTGCTTTAGCCTACTGAGGTTAAGATTAGGGTTAGGTATGTGCGTGTGTGTGTGTGTGTGTGAGGTGGGCCATTTCTGTTTCTGCGTAGTTTTGTTCTGTTACAAATCAGTTTGATGTTCGAACCTGAATGGAGCTGTAACAATAAATTGGCATGCTCAGTTAATTAATTATCAACGGCATAATTAAGTGATTGATTGGCTCAGTTAAAGGTATTTAACTGATTAGAAAGCTAACTGAAATAGGGATAGTGTGTACTTAGTATACATATATTGCATATATGTAATCCAAGTGCCAAAAATAATCCCTTATAATTGTTTAAAAAAAATTCAGGTACAGGATTTTTTTCAGGTATTTCCTCAGATTGTATTTATTAATGAAGAATTTATGAGTTTGTTGAAGTCCTGCAACTTTATGAATATTTATGATTATACTTTAACTATATGAATATATACATATTGACTTCCTCAGTTAATTATTTATAATTGTCTATCAAAGCTGATTTATTATATAGAATAAATATAATACATATTTAATACAAAGTTGGTTCACCTCTGTGTTAGTGATTTAATCATATTAATATATTAATATTTGTAAGAAACTATTTAGATCCTGTTATTTAACTTGTGATTTTAGTATTTCAGAAGAAACCGTTTTTTTTTTTAGAAAAGTTATTTTAATAACTGTTAGTGTCAATAATATTATTATTATAAATTAGTATTCTAATAAGCGTATGGAAAAATTACGTTTTTTACTATGCTTCATTATAGTTCCTTCTATAATAATCTGACAATAAGATAAAAACTGATGAATTATTATTAAAAGCTGACACATAAACACATTGCTATTACAAGTAACTTAATTATTGAAAAGGTGGGATCATATATTTAGGCATCTGATCAAGTGCTAAGTAACTGAGTAAATGCTTTCAAGCATAACATTAATTTAATCACTTAAATACACTATTTTAATTACTTAATAACTTAATCATTTTAATTGATTGTTTTTATACTATGAATAGTGTACTATGAAACATGTACTAATTTCACTGTAATTATTATGATTGTCTTTGACCAGATTTATTGTATAAGTACAATTTTTAATGCCATTTTGTAAATTATTATTTGTACTTCTACTTTTGTACCTGTATTCCCTATTCATCCCTATATATTAATTTTCCTACCTGGTTTCTATACATTTCACTGTTTTTAAATGATAATTGAAGAATATAAAAAATATTTTTATATTTCTATACTAGGGTACATAATACAAATAATATATACATATTTAAAAACTTTCTTAAAATATATTGTAAACCAGCTTAATGGTAAATAAATTTGATTGATTTCAATATTAACCAATTTCTCTATTAGGTTATATCAATAATAATAAAGTGTCTTCTTTTAGTGTTTTTTTGCTGCATCAGAATAAACATATACCCTCAAAATGCGATGTGTCAGTTATCAATTGTGCAGAGAATTTTATATTTAATAAATATTATCTATACTGTGTGAGCATTGATGCTCTTTTTCAAGCCTTGCAAAATAGGGTTGGCCAGGTAGAATGATGACAAACGAAAGAGCTCAATTCTTAATTGTTTATTGCTTTTATGTTTTGGTTAATTATTCTATTGCTTTTCTTGGTTGATATTAAACCCTGTGTATCCAAGTCATGTATTTTATTTCTTGCACTTAGTCATAAATGTCATGGTTCTGCTGTGAACTCACAGCTCCAGAAACTTGGGTTCGAGTCCCAGCCCAGCTGCTGCTTGTGTGGTTTGTATGTTCTCGACATGTTTGTGTTCGCTTCTTCTGCGTACTCCAGTTTCTTTCCACATCCCAAAGATCAACTGGTGTCTGTAAAGTGTCAGGCTTTATTGGCGTGGAATAGGAGTCTAGGTGTGGTCCTTGCCTTGCTCCCTGAGTGCAGCTGGTGTAGATTTTATAAATGAAAACAGGTTACTAACACCAACTTTGAGACAGCTCTTTCAACACGTTTTAAAGTAACAGTTTAGAATCATCATTTATGTATTTGACTTGAATAGATTATGCCAATGTGATTGTGGACTTCCAAGCATTAATGACTGGTTGGTTTTCAGCGTAGATGGAGTAGACAGGAGCTTATACTTTGTACAGAGTAACAGATGAGCTACAGTCAGTGAGTGTATCCATATAAAGTGCAGCTAATTACAGGTCATAACACAGCAGCAAAGTAACGCTGCATCAGCCTACTCACTTTTACTCTCTCTGTGTATGTATGTGTGTGTGTGTGTGTGTGTGTGTGTGTGTGTGTGTGTGTGTCCGCACACATTTGTGTGTACATTCTTAACTGCACTAGATTGAGTGCTACACACACATACACACACACACACACAAACACACACATAACTAATGGTTATTTTTAGGTTTATTAATGAAAATATAAATACTTTGTATATATTTTGAAGTAAATTGTACATAAATATTCCATAATTGCTGTGTTACTGTGGTATAATACTATACAATAAAATATTAAAATATTAAAATAATAAATTTATTAAAATATTCATTTAAAAAAATAATTAAAAAAAATTTAATAATGTGTAATCTCATACCTGTCTATTTGATACTGTCATTAATAATTATAAATCAGTAATTTATTTGTGTATTCATTTTTAAATGATTTAATTATAATGACAAAAGAAATGCTTTATAACTCAATACAAAATAGCCTATTAAAATCTGACTGACAAAGATTCTTGTATAGTTTTTTAGGATTACATAAGATTTAATTTGTATATGATTGTTATATTATGATTAATATGAGTTATTTTCTTTTGTATAAATGTCACTATTGCAGTACATCACTTTGAAACATGTCTCTGATGTCTCTGATTCCAGTATGTGTGTGTGTGGTGTTTGTTCTACAGGCCATTTGCTGTACGTTGGTGAACTGTAACTGCGACAGTTTCAGACCTGGGAAGCTGAAACGCCGCCAGTGCGAGAACTGCAGGCATGGATGGGTCGCTCATGGTACAAACCTTAAATAATTCATAATGAATTATTATTACTCTCATTATTTGTTACCTGATGAAATACAGACAGTAGTGGTAGTGATCACACTGGGTGATGCAAATGAAGATGAATTGTTAAATAATTAATTAAGCATAATTCAAATATTACTATTCTTTACAAACCATAACTGAAGGAGGAAACATTGGTGCTGAGGTTAAACCTCACTCGGCGTGTGTGCGTGTTTGTGTGTGTAGCCCTCAGCAAGCTGAAGTTGCAGCATTCGTACGATGGAGCTCAGGTGGAGATTGTTCACTCCAACGTGGTGTTTGATATCTGCAGCCTGATGCTTTATGGTACTCAGGCTGTCCCCATCCGACTCAAGATCCTGCTCGATAGACTCTTCAGTGTTCTCAAGCAGGACGAGGTCATTCAAATCCTCAACGCCCTCGACTGGACCCTGCAGGACTACATACGAGGATACGTACTGCAGGTAATATCTGAACGGGTATTTAAGACTCACCTCTTTCATTTGGGGATGAGTATTTTAGCAAGAGATGGTAGAATGCTCATTGATAATAATGCACACAGGAAGCAGAGACACAGGAGAGTTAGGGAGCACTAATTGGTTAGTTATTGTATATGGGAATTTTCATTCAGTTTTTTTCTTGTGTTTTAACTTCAGTTTAGGATTAAGTATATTAAAGTAGCATCATATGAAGTTTTAATTTCTAAATTTGATTTATTCGTGTGTTTGTTAAGTGCATTATACATTATGTATTATGCATTATTTTATTCTGTAGCAATCTATACGCATGTTATGTATGTATGTCCTTTACAACTCCCTGTTATTTAGATATATAGTTAATTCATTTCATTTATTAGTTGTTTTTTTTAGTAATAACACAAAATATGTGATGACAAGTACATTGCCTTTATTTGATAAAATTAAAAATGAGTGATTTAGATTTATTTCACTTATGGTAATTTGTTTTGTTCTCTGCTCAGTTTACGTATTTTTTGTACCTTTTAAAAGGTTCTTTTATATTTAACAATATATTCTTTATTGTTAGTTTTCCACATCCAGCAAAATATTCAATGTTTCGTGTTTTTATTTAGGTATTCGTTTTAGTATACATTTTCAGTGGTAGGATTTTTACAATTTAAATTTGAATAAACTATAAATCATTTTCTTTTCAGTATTAATGATAGTATTATTGAAAGTGCGATGGCAAATAAAACGCAATGGTTAAATAATACTGTTTTTATTTTTTCTTTATTCAGGTATTACATACATATTTTCATTTTCATGTGATCAAGTCAAATTCAGATAATTTGTTGTTTATTTATTTTGATTTTTACATTTAAAAAGTTTTTTTTTGACATTTAGTTTAGTATTATTGTAAAACGTATGATGATAGGTATATTGCAAGTTTTAGATCATTACTAAAATGCAGTGTTACCTAAAAGTTTCTAAAGAAGTTTCTTTATTTTTGTACTTAACTTTAGTGCTAATAGTAGATAAATGGAAAATAATTAGTCAAATGAGACAGAAATACTTGATAATTTATTTATAGAGAAAACCTGATCTAATATTATATATCTGTGGCTAAAGCAAGTGAACCTCCAGGATTAGCAGTTAATTTGCAGATGGAATTAGAATACAGTGTGGTTGTGCCCGATATTTAAAGATCTAAATCTAACCCTAAATTATGAATCAGGTATCTATGAGTTTCTGCAGCTGTTGTGTATCAAGTGCATAAATGCACAAACAAAAGCCATTTCTAAGGACCTCATGAAAAGAGTTGTTTATGCTCTTAAGACTGAAAATATTAAAAAATCATTGTCATCAAGCCACATTTAGATAGACAGGGGGTTCAAGAACACAGTTATCAAATGCCGTTTCAAGTTCAGAGAATGTAATAGGATGCAAGGTCACAAAGAGTAAATTGTAAGCAAAAAGTGGACTCTTTTATATTGGCTAATGTTAATGTGTATGAGTTCACCATCAGGAGAACATCGAAAGACATTGATGTGCATGGCAGAGCTCCAACGAGAAAGCCACTGCTCACCAAAATGAACACTGCTGCCTGTCTGCAGCTTGCTAAAGCTCATGTGGACAATCCAGATGGCTACTGGAAAATGTCTTGTAGATATATTGGACCAAAGTACAACTTCCTGGTTTTAATAAAAATTCTGCAAAAGGAAACACTACAGTGAAGTATAAGAACCTTTTTCCCATCTGAGAAACATGGAGGTGGTATGGGTTCTGGTTTAGACCTGTTTACTATATCTTGGCCAAAACCGCTTGCCATCCTTGATGGAACAATGAATCCTGAATGATACCAGCAAATTCTAAAGGAAAATGGCAAGACATCACTGCGTGAACTGAATCTCAAGAGAACATGGGTCATCCAGCAAGACAAATAAAATTCCTCCTAGCTTTGTGCAGCACTGAACACCAGTTTCGGGAAACATTTTGCACAAACTGCTGCATAAGTGAGTCACACCAGACAATGAAAGCAAAAGTTCACTTACTTGGGTCACTCACAGATATGTAATATTTATCTAATATTATCTTATTTATTTATTATAAATATACAATAATGACTAAGTATAATGTTTTTTTGCCTGTTTGGTTTAATTGGTTTCTGATTAAATATGTTTATATATATATACATACTGTATACATAAATATACTGAGGAAGGGTATCACCCCTGCCACTGGAATACTTTTTGCTAGCCCTGCAATGGACTGGTGGTCTGTCCAGGGCCTACTGACGCCTGCATAGTGTGCTCTCCAGCAATAGATAACGGACCACCTTGACCCTCTACAGAAAAATGTGGGATTTTAATGATGGGGGAAAAGTCATTTAAAATAAATCTTAACAAATGGCTAAATGTAGATTTACAGATTTACAGGCTGATTCATACAGGCAGCCCTATACAAATGACATTTTGTTAATTATTTTAATGAACCACATAAAAACACACCAAGGAAAATATGAACTCTCACTTATGTTTAATAAAATATTTTCTTCAGCTCAGTAAAGTTGGTTGTCCCTGCTGCTCTCATTGCTCTGCAGGGTGGTTCATGTAAATAAAATCCCGTAATTTTTTTAAAACCAAAAATCCAGCGGTGAGAGCTTGTGAGGGTTTCGGCTCGATTTGCTGCTGGTTAAGTATTCAGGTGCGTATGTGTGTGTGATGCTCGTTAGCTCGACCGGCGGCCAACGTAAAGTCGAATCCTCCACAGGCATGTCAATGAATGCTGTATGATGAAATATTTATCTTGGTTACAGCATGTATGACTTTGAAGGACTGCTAGCACTCATGTGTAATTACAGACGGACTCGCTGCTCGAGCCTCCTGAACCCCTCCCAATCCCCTACTGAATCCCATGGGGGGAAGCCAGATCATCAGAATGAAGAAAAATGTTATTACAGATTACGTGCTGTGGTAATTAGTGCTTTCATGTCCTGCTTTATGAGATGTTTGGACAGCTCTTTATTTAGTAGCACTGTCAGTCTGTCAGAGTCGTGGACTGTCTTGTGTCCCTGGTGCACCAGTGTTTCATTCATAATGCAAACGAAATTTCTTGTGTGTGCAGGACGTGGCTGGAAAAGTGCTGGACCGTTGGGCCATCATGACCTTCGAGGAGGAAATTGCCACCCTGCAGCAGTTCCTGCGTTTCGGAGAGACCAAGTCTATAGTGGAACTGATGGTGCTGCAAGACAAAGAAGGGCAGGCCGTTATTGTCCCGACCGCCAGTGCCAACTCAGACATCCGAAGCTTCATAGAAAGCAGCATTCAGCGTCCGACAGTGTCTCCCACGTCAAAATCAGAGCCTCAGAGCAGAAACAATGGCCACCATTTTGAAAGTTTAGTCAACAGCATGACCTTGATGTTCCCTTTGCATTTGCTCAACTCCTGCACGCTTCCTGCACCACTGCTCAGATCCAAACCTGACTCTCACCAGCAGGAGGTGCCACTAAGACAGGAAATTCTGGAAAACCAAGTAGGTGATAACTCCACTCACTTTACACCTGACCACGAGCAAGATGAACTCCCAGGGGACCGACAGAGGGGCAATTTAGAATCTGAGGACTTCTCAGTGAGTGATAACTACTCATCACCATCGACTCCCTGCACACCCTCGATGAGTTCTGACATCGCCCAGACATCACCTGAGTCGAAAATCCGCCCAAGCATGGGGATGAAGAAAGGACGTGTGTTCTGCAGTGCCTGTGAGAAAACCTTCTATGATAAAGGTACATTAAAGATCCACTACAACGCTGTGCACCTCAAGATTAAGCACAAATGCACCATCGAGGGCTGCAACATGGTCTTTAGCTCCTTAAGAAGCCGCAACCGACATAGTGCCAACCCAAACCCACGCCTGCACATGCCTATGAACAGGAACAACCGTGACAGAGATGTGCGGGATGGCCTGAACAGTGGAGACGAGTTGGACAAACGGGATCTCAGCAGGTCCATCACTGGCTACATGAACAACTCAGAGAACAAAATGCACAGCTCCTTTTCGAGCATCAGCCACAGCGGAATCGTCTTCCCTAATTTGAAGACAGTGCAACCGGTACTGCCCTTCTACCGCAGCCTGGTCACACCTGCAGAGCTGGCTAATACACCCGGAAATCTGCCCTCCCTTCCTTTGCTGTCGTCATCCTCCGTGCCTGTTAGCATGGGTGACTTGGAGAGCTGCACCGAGCCCGTCCCTAAGAAAAAATCCCGTAAGTCTAGCATGCCTATAAAGATTGAGAAGGACGACCTGGAAGAGCGCAGTGCCTCTGATGATGAGGAACCCCCCTTGAGTATGGATGGTGTCAAGCAATGTGTCCCAAAGACTGAACATGAGGACCATGTGATCATTCCATCATCCTTTCCATCTTCAATTTTTACTCACACAGAGGAACCACGTCCAGAACACAAGCACCAACCAAATGGACATTTTACCACTAGCTCGCAATCTAACTTTGGCAACCCAGAGAGAGACTTGCTGGATCTGGTGGCCCAAACCTGCAATGAGGAGGGAGCTGCAGTAAGAAAAACGTCCCTTGAGGCGGAAGCCTTCACGGACACCGAGCGTGACATGCAAACAGTCTGCGCAGATGATGAAGACCAGCATGTTCATCACTGTGACAGCTGCAGTAAGACATTTAAAAACCCCTACAGCGCCAAAATACATTATCGCAGTGTCCATTTGAAGGAAATGCACATGTGCACCATTGCCGGCTGCAACGCTGCCTTCCCGTCACGCAGGAGCAGAGACAGGTGAGTAAAAGCATGCAAGTCATCAATGAATGAATTCATTGATCCTTCTAATTTCCAGACCAGGTGTTTTACATGGGTCCCAAAAAAAACTGAACGTTTTTAAGAAGAACACTAACTGGGACAGGCAGCCCAATGTTTTTTAGGGGTAAAGAATCCTCACCAGAGTAAAGAATCCTTACAGGCTCCCTTTTGTTCTCCAAATGCCTGAGGGAGCCTTTCAGTTTTTTATGTTTGATGATATTAGATGTACCTTTGTCCACTTTATTTACAATAGAATTGATTACGGTTCCCTGGCCAGAATTTAGGTTTTGTACCTGTTCCACTTTGCAAATGCAAACTCCTGTTGACTTTGGTATTTGTGTTAATCCTAATATCAAAGCAATCTATACTTTACTAATGATGTGTTTTGTATTTTCTCTTCAGGCACAGTGCAAATTTAAACCTCCACCACAAGCTGTTGACCAAAGACAACTGTGTGTTCTCACCATCTACCAGAGACTTTCCTGGTGACCCAGAACTCCCGCCGAAAGAGCTACTGAGCCAGACATCCGTGATCTTCAAGGGAACAAACCGCATGGGCCTCGTGTTTCCCATGAGCAAAGCAATGGAGCACATGGAAGATCCTGTGGAGGATGAGGCCGTGTTGGACCTGAGCACCAGAGGAAGTGGTCACTCCTCCTCCTGGGACTCTGAGGCAGGCAGTGAGGAGGAGCTCCCCATGGAGGACAGCGATGAGAACGAGTGCTGCGACGGGATGAATTCTAGTTCAGTTATTCTTGGGCAGCAGGTCCACAGCGCATCATCTCCCATCACTTGCCACATCTGCCATAAGGTTTATAGCAACAAGGGCACATTCAGGGCACACTACAAAACAGTGCACCTTCGGCTCCTGCACAAATGTAAGGTCCCAGGCTGTGACACCACATTCTCCTCAGTCAGGAGCCGGAATCGGCACAGCCAGAACCCGAACCTGCACCGGAACCTTCTGCCAAACGCCACTGTCACCCAGGAGTGACAAAACATATCACAGTGGATTCAGAGTGTGTGTGTGAGCATGGGGACTTTAAAGAGCCAAACGCAAATCAGATGTTCCAAGGCTCAGATAGGGTTTTACCATCTCGTGCAAATTATTTATAAAGTTTACAGTGAAGTTGTGGTTTATATGGGAAACTGACTAGTTAGGTCTTTATTACCCAGTTGAATGAAACAAATCGGATTTAAATAAGGCCCAGAAGTATAATACACCTGGATAAATATGACTTTGCAGGAAATTTTCATCTACATTGGATGGCAATTCTGTGCCAGACGTACGACATTTCAGAAATTATCTGTCCTCATTTTGTTATTTATTCTGCAAATTCTTAGCGTAGTTTAGCAATTTAACATTTCAATTGTGACTGTATCTATTATTTAGAATATGTGAAATTCCTTAAGAATGTCGTTCAGTCAGATAAAATGACATCCAGAAAATTGGTTTCCTGAAACAGTTTAGGGTCATTTAATGTCATTGTTTAGCAGAAAATGTTGGGAATCAAAGAAGTTTGAATGTTAACGTTAAAACTACAGTATCTGGCGCCATCTGGTGGACATAATATGCACAACATCTGTCACACATTGCAGGGTAGTCGTTCAAAAAATGTCACAACAAAAATTGCGTTGTAGCTCAAATTAAATCAGTTTACACCTTTTATTCATACAATACCATATATTTTTCTGGATTTATTTGTATTTATTAATGGGCTATAATTACAAAACCTAACCGAACCAGAATGATTCTATACTACAGTAATTTCACAATATCCTTCGATTTACTATGTTTTTATGACAATCAATGCATTTTATATTTCAAATAATAACAATAAGAAAACAGGAGTAAATGTAGAGCTACCTTAAAGAGCGACGGAAATTATAGCGAGTACAAATAAAGTTATATGCCTAAAATATGCTACTAAACCCTGATGATGAATTAAATTCTGCATAAAATGAAGGCATGACCACGACTTAATATGGTGTGGGAACAAAATATTAATGGATAGAAACCAGTTAGTAAGGTAATTACAATTACAATCATAACTAATTAGCTACTCATAAGAAGAAGATAATCTTAACCTTAATAAGTCGTGTCCATGCTTTGAGTTTATTACAAGGTTATAAATGTCCTATAGTGTTTTATCTACAATACAAGAGATTTAATGCAAAACATTTAATCAACCCTCATTCAAATAAAGACAAACTGTGTTGTGCAAAGGTTTGTGTCCCCATTCAAATGATCCAAAGTCTAATATATTGGGCTGTGGTCACAATATGATTTTATTTATTTTTGGTTTTAGGAGAAGTACTCAAATCTTGCAGTTAGCCATGTTCTTTTAAAAGACCTTGTTTGCTTCATCAATGTTAATATTATATTAATTAGATTAACAATAATCTAATTAATTTAAGATAATCTTTTTTTATGTTTAGGCTTCTTGATGGCTTGTTCTAGATGTTTGGGACAGTTCCAAAGAGAACCATGAGAATCATGCCTAACAATCAATACATTCTGCTTACGATCTAACAAGAATTAGAAAGCTACCTGGAATTCGAATGAAAGGTGAAGTTTGATCATATCAAGTATCTACTTTTTCTCCTTTAATAATCTTCACCAGCACCAAAGTTCAAAGGCATGACTGTAGTTAAACCTGAAGCGAAAATCAAAATCTATAAACTAGTGATAGAGTTTCTCTGGGATAAGATCTGAAACCAAAAACCACTAGTAGATCAGCAATTTAAAGTTTCTATGTTCGCAGGAACAAATCTCCCAAGTTCATGTCATCATCTGTTCAATTGATCAGGGGTTCCAAAACCTTTATTCAGCACTTGTATCTGTTCCCCATTATTAGAACACTGCCCCCCCCCCTCCCCAGCAGTGCTGTGAGTTCGCCTGTACATAATCACAGACATTTGATTTGGTCTCGTTACTGGTTGGGTGGTTTGAACGGTGCAGGATTCACCCCATATCAGTGAAAAATCACGCGATCTTCCCGGTGGATGGACATTTTGTTGTGAGTTTTGTGATATTCTGGCAGGTTTTGTGGGGCCACGGCATATGAGAGCTGTTGTGTTGTTCTGTTCTGGTAAGTTATTGTACTGTATGGTGCTTGTGTGTATGTGTATGTGTGTGTGCTTGTGCTAATAACTGAACATGACCAAAGATTTTTAATCACAAGCATTAGCACTGATGACCGGTATAATAATAATAATAATAATAATAATAATAATAATAATTGAAATTATCATTATCATTGTCTTTGCAATTATTTTTTTATAGAACCCAGCTGTTAAGTATTTCATCTCAAATGACCTCACTAGCTTAAATAATTCTACTTTATCAATTTTACCTTATATTGAAGCCAGACAAGTTCAAATATTTCTATATTTCTTGTATGATGTTTGATTTTGAAAATGTTGAGTATTAATATTATTAATATAAGACCTTTAAAACAGAATATTATCTGGATATAAGGATAAGACATTAAATATAACAAACTCAACAACTAAACTAAAAACATCATTCTGTGCCACGATGCATGATCACCACATGCTACTTTCCCCCACATTTTAACATTTTGTTTTGCTGGTTAGGGCACGGGTCCAGCGCCTGTCCCCAGATATATGGATATAATGCCAGTCCATCCCATTCAATAGTGGACAGCAGAGGTCACTCCGGGGATTATCTCTTAAATAGCCTCCCTGACACAGTGTTGAGCTAGGATTTTGCACTACAGGAGCGCCTAATAGTTAAAATAAAAAAGTTTTTAAAAAAAAAAAAAAAATAAAAAATAAGCCAAACATATAATGATACAAGCAAAGCATGTTGGAGTACATTTGTCTTTTTGGTGGGTACTCTGGTTTCTCCCACTTTCCAAAGGCGTCTGTAAGGTCAAATGTTGTCACCATTTATCCAATAAAAAATTTCAGCCTCTGTGGGGAAAAAAACTTAAACATCTTACTGAACCATCACGCTATTGGATCTTCCAGAAAAAGGCCAAGATCCAGTTTGCATATGCTACAGTTTAGTTCAATTCTGCATTCTGATTGATCAGTTATCTGATTGTTGCACAACTTGGTGTGACATAGGTCTTGGACAGTAATTCTTATGGTCAATAGAATAAAATCTGTGTCATGAACACAAATTGAGCCACTCTGACAGTGTGTTTGATGTGTTGTCTAATATACACCCCACATGCAGACACATTGACTGAAGTGTTGTATAGAAATATGTCTGTATAATATTTTAAACACAACTGCTCTTTACATGATGGTAATTACACAGTATTGTTGTGGTCATGCCTCAAGTATTTACTGTATGTTCATAAGTTTATTGTTTTATTCTTTATTAATTGTGACTAAAGTAAATAAAAAGCCATGATTTCAAATACTAACGAGTGTTCTATTTCAACACACACACACACACACACATACACACACACACACACACACACACACACACACACACACACACACACACACACACAGAGCTTAAATTAAGGGATTTAGTTCTATTCTGGTCACTGGTTGTTAGAGTTTGGTATGTTCTCCTTGTCTGTATGTTTTTCTCCAGTTTGTTCCCTTCTTCTAAAATCATCACATGTGTGGGCTGCTCTTTAGTGCCCCTAATGGCATGTGATGGAATTTCACCATGTCCCTTTGCTTCCCCTCCTTTATTCCCTGCTTTTCTGGGACAACTCAACACAAGCACATCTAAAACACCACGATCAAAAATGTGATATATTACATCACAAACAATTTTTTAAGAAATAGAAAGAAGTAAAGCTTCAACACTCAATTCAGACACCACCATGGTGACCTGAGTTCGAGTCTTGGCATCCAGAATGGGCTTTAAACAAACATGACTGGCCATTCTTGAGTCCAAGGAGACTGGACAACCCCTGCTGATTTTACAACAGTCTGATGTACCATCAAAGGCCTGTTACCCTCATGACCTTTCTTTAGGACAGGATCTGGACACTCTTTGACCCTGACTAGGGCAAAACATCAAAGTTATATAAAAGATATAAAGAATAATTTGTGTCGTATCATGATAAGGTTTCTGTTCTATATAAGGTTCTGTTTTATATCTGTTTAATCTATAACTTATAATACATATAGCTAAATAAATAAATAAGAGATTCTGCTGTAATCAAAACAAATAGAATACTAGAATAGTATTTTATAGTATTTAGTACAGTATTTATAGTATTTTTTTTATCTCCTGTTTTATAAGCTGTTGGCCTGCTCTATTTTTCTCTATGTTGCTCTACACAAGTTTCTTCTTTGGTGAATAATCTGGAAGCACAAGCAGTACTGAAATAATTATTTTTATTTTTTTTTAAGTCTGAAGTCAAGTACCAGCAAAAAAAGAAAAATGAATGGGTTAAAGTTTAATTACTGTACATCGTCATCATTTCCTATCACCTATTGCTAATTGTATGATGTTTGAACTATTGATGCAGGGATCAACATAAAAAACTAACATTACAAATGAATGTCTTAATAGCTAAAACATTTGAACACATCAAAGAGAGAGTAATCATTAAAAGCAGTGCTCTGCTCAGCAATCCTGCTCAGAAAAACAACACCCACATCAATAGTACAGTGAGAGACAGATCCAGCATCCTCTATAAGCATGTGTGTGTGTGTGTGTGTGTGTGTGTGTGTGTGTGTAAGGTTACGGACTGGAGCGGATGCTTTCTTCACTTATCTCTCCATCGTGACACAGGGAACTGTGCTACATTAATACCTGAGATAGAGACTGTCTGCCTCGCACCTCTCTACAATGCAGATAAGCTTCAGCAGCACAGGATTATCAACAGAGCCTTACTCTCACTCTCTATCTTTACACACACACACACACACACACACACATTGTATTTATTGTTTAGAGGCACGGGGCAAAACAATGTCA
>JAUZST010005979.1:0-15173 GCA_034779995.1 Parotocinclus haroldoi
AAGTAATGGAACGTTCTCTTTACTTATCACTCCATACATCACTCTCGTATCACACATGCTCCGTCCGTACCGAGCTACAGCACCTCATATCCTACACACTGAGTATAAACAGCTATTTACTGTCAATCCTAATATTTTATCATTTATAACATTCCCTTATTGTTAGAATTAATATTTTTCATATATTTTATATACACATTTTGTGATTTTTTTAATGTTCTTCTTTTTAAAGTTCCGCAAAAACCTGTGAGAAAGTAATATATTTCTTCCATTAATATTTTTGAAAACCCACGGCGCACCGAGTCCACTAAAGGGGAACCGCGAAGTGACGAGGGAACACTGTACATGTTTCCAGTGTGTGATGCCTGTCATTCCAGAGAAATCAACACCGCTTCTGGGAATAGTTATCATAACTTATAAACATAAGTCCATATTGTAGTGTTGGACAGAGGTTTGCTTATGTCAACTTTTGATGGTGTAATGCTGTCTGTGGGGTTAAAGATTAAAGGTGTTCAGTGTAGGCTATGTGGCCTTGTCCTTTATGCTCTGAAATTCCTCCAGACTCCGTGATTCATTAAATATTATTATGCACTGTAGAAGGAGTGAAGATAAACAAATAAGTTATTTTTATTTGCGCATTCCATCCTGTCCCAGCTTTCCCTGACTGTAAAAACTATCATCTTAGCAATAACCAATTACAAATCACATAACATGCAGCAGTGCTTACCAACGTGACAATGGCAAATCAACAGTGAGGAGTCACATTTCACCGACAAATTTTCACCGCTTGTAAAATATTAACACCAAGCGCCACATTCTTTTCACGCCAACTAAACGCGACCAGATAGAAGTGCATGCTCATGTAAAACACACGTCCCTAAATCAGCCCACATTTAAGCTCTTACCTCATGTGTGGAGTGATGACCATCTTAATCAAAGCCTTATACAATTAAACAGCCATCTGTCAGAAAAGGGATAGGGAAAAGTGCATTCCGCCGCTTATTCGGACCAAATCCTAAAGTACCGAAACAAATCCTATTATATACGTGTAATGTTATTCGCTTATTTGGACCAAAATTTCGCTTAATCGGACCAAAAAATGTGTACAGTATGTAATATCTGTGAAGAAACTCTTCTTCTCTGGCATGCCTACAAGAAAACTCCCGAGTTCTTACAGTATTATGTTTCGCATGCTGAATATCTATACATTGTGTTGTAGATAGTTTCAAAAAACGTGTTTGCTAATTAATTTTTTAATTAATAAAGTTGGTAAGCAACAGTAGTTCAGGTTACCCCTGGAATTCTCTTCCACTCCTCCATGACAATATCATGGAGCTGGTGGATGTTAGAGACCTTGCACTCCTCCACCTTCTGTTGAAAACGTTGAAAGCTCAATATGGAGACATGTTTGACCTTTACCCTCAGTTTTCTTAGCAAGTCAGTGGTCGTCTTAGAGATGTGTTTGTTTCCTTATAGAAATAATTAAGGCTCAGGATGAAAGGACCTCAGGACTATTTTAGATTTAGACAGTCTAAAGCCACTTTGGAGAGTCCAGTTCTGGGCATTATTGCTGGACAGTTGTAGTCACTTCTCTATTTGGACCATATATATCAAGCTCTACTGCTCATGCAGAGGTCTAGGGCATTTCCACTGGTTTAGTTGTTAGAGAGTTACAGATAATTTTTTTGCACTATGGGGATCATCATTTAATAAATCTTGTGACAGAATTTGTGGACTTTGAAGGCAAAAACACATGACAACTAATCAGATTTTCCATTTTTATTACTAGTATTTCCATGTTAGGTCATTAAAAATCAAAAATAAAACACTGGGAAAAGAGTCCTAAGCGACAGCTGCCATGTCGCCGCGGTCGCTGCTGGAAGCCTCTGTCGGGCAACCAGTTTTATGTGAGACTGGGACAGGAAGGACAGGAAGCCCCAAGACCTTCTCGTCTCAGTTACAGTCATGGCCACATGGCTCCTACACATTCCGTATTCAGGAAAAAATTAAAACGATTACAAAAAATCTGTAAGAAAAGAGACCGGTTTCGCTCACCCAATGAGCTGTGTGGGGAACGACGTCTCGACCGGCGAACTGTTCGTTAGGCGTCGTAGCTCTCAACGCGCTAAACGGTTACAGAATGAGGTGTTGTAAAGAAACGGGAGTGCAAAAATCAAACGTACACAATGTCTTCTTACATAAAATGGAGCTGATGAGTCAAGAGGCTTAAAAATTAATCTATCAATTCATACAGACAAACTTAAAACCTCACAGGTCAAAGACTTGCTGATGTACAGAAATTAGCAGACGCCCATATCCATAAGGACTTGTAATTAACAAAGGCGGTTAAGAGTTAAGGGACTTTTTAGGGGAAGTTTTCAATTCACCGCGTTCCAATTAGTGTGCTCTGGTGATGCAGAGGTCTAGTATCCACGTCCTGGAAATGGATTCGGACTGAGTCAGGCATCCCATACAGCCAAGACCGGCGCTGCAACAGCCTCGCCCTGCCCCGCCCTGGACTGGCAGCCAGTCTTCCGGCATAGGTGCTAGAACATCTTGCAACCTGTTGGACCCTTACAGTTATGACCGAAAGTTTCTTTCTTGACCTCACTCATCTTGATCGTGGTCGCAATGGGTTTGAAGCCTATTTGGGCTTTGTGGGGTCTGGTAAAAGTGCTCCATGCCCATCTGAGAGCCCCCTACCCACACCACCCGACCTTCACGTCATAAGCCCAGGCCCAGGTTTGAACCCAAGATCCCCTGATCCCAGCAGCCAAGTCTTAAACCTACTAGAACTGCTCAGAATTTTACCTGTTAGCTGGAGGGTATTAAATATTAGAAATCTACAAGACAAAGCAAAGCTATGAAGACTTGAACCTGTATTTACACTAAAGTCCTCATGCCATCCTATTTTTCATGTCTTTGCTGCATTAGAACCACCAGAGCTCATAAGCCTCTTCCAGACTCCTAAGGCCTTGGCCGAGCACCTCTGTTTGGTGAAAACTGTGTACGTTCAACTTTGCGCCAAACCGTCACTTTAACAAAAAAGAGGTCCTGTTGTGATGCACGAGGTATTCACAATGTCACATTTTCATTCTTCCGAAAGAAAACAGGGATAATAATCTCATTCGGGAAAGAGAGAGGTCAATGTCTCGAGAAGCGAGCGCGATCCGAACGGCTGCTTTCCGAGAACCGTCAAAGATAGTTCCTACTGTGTCCTAAAACTTCTATACCTGTAGAATGAGTGTGCTGACTTTCAGGTGTCACTGAAACACGAGGTACCTGTAGGGCTGAGGTTACAAACGCTGAAGAAATGCCAAAGTGCGATGACTTGCGATACCACGTCGCTCCCCCCTCACCACGCCGCCGCCACCACCACCACCACCACCACCACCACAGCTGGGAACTGTCTAAACTTCTGAAACAGACTGAATCGGGAGCTTTGCTCCGTCATCCAGAGGCATGAATGGTTTCAAACCTGATTGGACAGTGGTGAGCAACACTGACCCTTACACTGACCCTTTTTGAGATGACGAGCTAATATGTCCCTCTCATTAAGTCACAGCGGGGCAGAACCCTGGAAGCTCTGCTCCTTGCATACATCCAATCCTGTAACAGGTATTCATTATTCATGATTATTTGGTACAGGATGCTGAGAATCAAGGTTCTGCAGGACTTGAACACAAGGAACCTTGTCATGGCCAGGTTTAATCAGTTGGTCTTGCAGGTCACGTGCCCAATCCTGTCATTCCGAGACCGTGAACAATCTTGACGGTAATTAGCTGTACATCCTACTCTGGGGCAAGAATCTGTAAGCCTTTTGTGGATAATATTGGAAATAAATGGTCTACTAATCCTGACACATCACACTTGCACCAATTAAGGATGACTCAGTATTGCTCAGTCAAGCTGCAGTGTTTAAGCAACAGGGGGAAGGAATTAACGCTCCAACCCCAAAACCGGAGCAGACGGCATCGGGAGACTCTGCGTACTCCAGTACTAAACCAGCCAGTATCCATAGTGGCGTACTATACTCATTTAGTGCCCTAGTCTGCAGTTTGGAACACAGCCGAAGAAGCCTGGCTACAGAGGATCAGAAGTTGGCAAATGTGTTGAGAAACGTGTGTGCGAGAGCCTTGTTGTAACCATTTCTGTCCTCCTGAGTTACTGGCTGAACAGACGCAGGCATGAGACGACACATAGCGGAAACCGCAGGCGACAGTCGAGCCATGAGGCTCAAATGCGTAAATAGGGGTTTAGTGTGCCAGGGCCCTGCAGGATCTGGTTCTGCAGGATAACAAGTCATTATATGCTCTTGAACCCTCTCACTCGTTCACACACACAAGCGCTTGTCTACTGTTAGAAAAATAAAGCACTCTGTTTCGCACTCCAGACTCTTTAACTGGCGACTTTTTCTCCAGTACCTCACGAGTAAAAAAAGATGACCCTGATATTTAAGCAGTCAGGCGTCGGCACCGTGATTTCCCTTGGCAACACGGAACATGTCAGCGCTGGTTAGCGCCGGGAACCAGACGGAAAGGGCGGCGAGAACGGAGCGAAGGGAAGAAAGAGGAGTCGAAATGTTCGGTCATTAAATTAAATATTTCATAAAACTAATTCAAGGGCTGTTAATCTGTCCTTTTTCTTTTCTTCTCCAGATGTCTAGGATGGCCGTGCTTATAACGCAGGCCGTGATTACCTCATCCTGGCACTTGATTAAAAATGAAACCTCCAAAACTAAAAATGAAAACAAAACAAAACAAAAAAACAAACAAAAAAAAAAGCTTTGCAGCGCCGGCGTTCATGCTGACAAAGCCGACTCCTTCTGTGCTTGCTGTGCTTGTGGTCGCTGCAGGGTTTTCTGGTCCATGTCGCGGAAATGTTTCTCTACCTGCACGCAAGACAGAGCGAGCTAAAATCAAAGTCTAAGATTTAGACTAGTAGTGCAGTTTCACAAACAAAGCATTATCTCAAAGCAGAATTACAATTTTCTCTTAGTCAGGCCAAAAGCCCTAATTTGCCGAGCGTAGGGTGGCAGTGGCAAGGAAAAGCCCCCTGAACATTTATAAGATTCCTTGGAAGGACTCAAAGGGACCGAACCTTCTTGGGCAGCTCAGTGTTTTAAACTAACCTACTAAATAATTGACAATTTTTTTTTTCCAAAAACATTTTTGGAAGAAAAAAAAACAAACAAAAAAAGTAATACAAATTTACAGAGAACATATTTAAATAACATAATTAAAATTAAAAAAAAATGAATGGATATTTTAAAAGAGGCTTTAAAAAAAGCATTTAATTTAGTTCATTAAACATGACAGGACAGGACTTACTATTTTGCGTACATGTCCTAACGCACTACCCTCCTTGCCTCTGCAGTTGTCCGCACGGTACGGAGGTGTGATGACGACGTCATCCATCACCACAATGTTCTTGTCCTGCCACTTGCATTCCTTGATGCTACAGCATTAAAATAAAGAGGAAGCAGCTTAAATACTGAGCTTCATGTTTGTTTCACGAAGAAACACCAACAAGTCTTACGAAGAAGCACCAACAGTGAAGAAACCGACACTTGGCTATGGATGTGCATGGAAGTTCATGCAGAAGTATGTGCAGCAACAGTGGTAGCTTGGCAGAGGGGAGATTTGAACCCTGGACCTTTTGGTCCACAGTACAGTACCTTAAACTGCTATGCCACCACAGTCAAGCACACAATTCATTAGCAATTAACGTTAACTCTTCACTGAGCGGAACAGCACTTACGTTTTATGAATAGTCTGGAACAGCTGCTGGCCCTCCACTGAGACTCCGGCGCTCATTGCATACGCTAGGGACAACTTTTCTTCCTTTTCTTCGCGAGCTCTGTTGGCGAGCTGGAGGAGAAGGAACGAAGAGATGAGTCGAGACCGAGAGCCCTTCAACATTAACGAGAAGATCTAATTGCTGACCTGGGCGTACGCAACTGTGTTACCCTCACTTCATCGTTGTGAGTTTGTGTGAAGTCTGGACAAAACTGCAACTGAAATCAATTTCCCCTCATTACAATTCCTGCGCTTACGACGTACAGATCAGGTGGGGCATTTCCTGGATACTATAAAGAACTCGCGCCCTGTTCAGGGCGAACGTCTGACTGCACCCTGCGTTCTAGGTCAGGCCCTGGGCCACCCTGCGTCCTTGACCGACAGGCTATGGTGAGAGTTAAATGAAAAGCTACTGTCAGATCTAGGATTCTTCCCCATTTTCCTCATTCACTATACTAACCAAGAGCACAGGACATAAGGCTGGAACCAAGCCCAGACAAGGTTCCAGTTCATCACAGGACACACCCAAAAATCAGCCCAAATCACCCACACTTACAGAGGCAACAACTGACCTAATACGTCTCATTGTGATACAGGAGGTAACCGGAACATTGCACTTTTATTTTTACTAAAAAAAAATCTAATTCATAGCAATTATAATAAACTAATAGAAACGGTTTAAAATGGTGTAAAATGCTCACCATATTAAAGTATTAACCAGCCTAGTAAAAGCATTCCTTTATCTATATAATCACAATTCAAGGTAATGCTTATTTCTAAACAAAAAGATTCAATTGTCTGCTGCAATTAAAAAAAAACAAATAAACGCACGACTGCGCCCTCTGGTGCTCAGAAAATGCAACTGCTTTAGATAGAACTAAATTCAAGTCAAGGTATATTTCCATAGCGTTTCTTACAATGGAGCATTTCCTCAATGTAGCTTTAAAATGCTGGATTATCTTTCAATAATACTGCGGCCAAAGTGGCAAGAAAAACTCAGAGAGCTGATGTTAATTATAAGAATGAACTATGATATCTAATTAATAAGTATCAATGCTATAGTTTACATAAACAGAAAATAAATCGATATTAACATACTTTCAAAAAATAACCCGTAGACTAAAGTAACGTTTAAGAGAAGGTGAAATATTACGAAAATAAAAATAAAACGGACAATAGAAATGCAAGACAGTATAGGCCAATAACGACAAAAACTACTGAATAGACATAGCGATCAACAGAACGCTTGTGAGTCATGCTATCAGATAACTGTGTACACAAATAAAGAAGAAACCACTTCATAGTTGCACTGTGTTTCTGATAAATATCAGAAGATTGTCTTTTAGATAAAACAGAAAATTAAACAGACGTATTTACTATACAGCTACAAGATCGTGGACGGCAAAAAAACAGGAACTAGTATGGAGATAATTTTCGTTGCTTCCTTCAGTTTTTAGCTATCAAAGTTATCAAATAGCTTTTGAAACCTGACTTACTGACATCATCAGATGGCGTTATGGTCAGTGTTCTGTATAAGCCAACTACATTCTCCGTCCAACCATTTCTCTCTGGATTTGTTTTAGTAGGACAGCGTTGTAAGATAAGTATAACAAAATAAGAGGCACTGAGGTGTTCGGTGTAACCCATTCTGCCACCGGTATGGAGATGCCGCCATATCTTTAGGTTTCATATTCCAAACCTGTAAGCAGTGAGTGCGACTGAAGCAACAGGGATAGCCAATGAGAAGCAGTGTCCACATACTTTTGGCTGTCCGGTGCAGGTGAAACACACAAGAGAATCACATGTTCACAGACAGACCTACACTTAAGGATAAATCAGGATTTCCTTCTGCAGTTCCTAAGGATCTAATGAGCATTATTACATGGTTATTAATTATTAATTACATTAAATGCATAGCAGCCACACCTTATTAAAATTAAGAGACGCTAAGGGGGGAGGAGTCCCGGCCCGGTCGTTGACAATGTCCACCTCGGACACGTAGGCTAAATTGACAAGGATAACGTCGTTAAGGTTGGGCTTCCCATTGGATGCTGGACATTCTGGAGGAGAGCAGTTAAGGCAATTCCTTTTGAGACCACTGTTCAAGCAGAGTACATCCACAAAGATGGGCGATACGAGCGAACATGCATATCACAATATTAAATTACCGCTATCAAAACGATACCAATATGACATACAAAGAAAAAAAAACCAAATAGATAATACTTTATGGATTGTTCCATTCAAAAGTAGTCATAATAAACGATAACGTCTAAAGTAACAACACAGGACGTGTGTAGTTTCAGGAGAGACTTTTGCTTTTCTGCACGTTTTCCATTTGCACATGTTGATTTGGGATTTTTTTGTCTTGTGGGGCTGATTCTGGGTGCTTCACCGTACCTACGATTATGGAAAAAACCCATAGCATGGAACAGCGGCACTATCCCTCACAGACCGAATTCTAACCACCGAAATGAATTGAAATCAGGAGCGACCCTACATAGGGCACCATTCCATTCCATCCTTAACTCTAACACTATTGGAAAGGATTTCGGGAAGACTGCGTAACCTAACCATGCACATGTCTTTGGAATGTAGGAGGAATCTGGAGTAGCCCGAGAAAGCCTGAAGAACATGCAAAATCCACATCGGTGGGGCCCAAGTTCAAGGTCAGAGCTGTGAGGCTACTGAAATAACCGCCGTCCCACCGGACCGGTTAACCTACTGCATGTATTTCTAATTTGGGACAATTTGAACAATAATAACAGAGGTGACTGGATGGAGGCTACAACTAGATGCAACAGCTCCCACTGAGCGCCTAGTTATGGGCTGCCCAGTAAGTTCTAGGGAGGGCTCTGGACTGTAAAACACATCGCACCTCGTCAGGGTCACAGAGGATCCTGTACCTAAAACCAGATAAGTACACAAACATACATTCAGGCCATTTCGTTTATGCAACGGTGAAAAAGTGGCCAAATTAATAAACTGTGAAAAAACCATGTACGGTATTCGTGTATAAAATGTGTCGTTTTGGTCGGTTCTGCCTTCGCATTTTGATGCATCACTACCCCAGGTACAAAGAATTGAAGAAGACCCCAGGAAACAGTGTTGAAATGTGTAAAAGAGGTGACCCCTTTAATAATAAACAGGTGCTTTGTTAAATACAAGCTTCGATTTTCTGAGTGTGAATACGTGTGCGTGTGTTTGTGTGTGTGTGTGTTTGGTCGTCTGTCACCATGCACTGGTGTAACTCTTGGCTCACCGCCTACCAACACACGGTGTGACCCGTCGAGTGAGAGACTTTAGTAACTAGGTGTGAATTTTTCACCTTATGCTCCTATTCGGTTCACAGATGAGGAGCCCAAATGGGTGAGACCCGGGACTATCACACCTTTACTGTCAGGCTGCCATAAAACTGCTTCATGTCCGGGTCTAACCATGGCCTCAGATTTCTCAGTCTCTAGCTTCTGATATAAAACTGAACTCCTGAAACAGGGGTAAAAACCTGAAGAAGTTTAGTAACCTAGTGAACTAAACGCTGTGTAGAAGTGTCTTCATATTTTAGCATACTGTTTAATGCTGACGTATGCAGGCTGGAAATTTCAAAACTTAACCCGAGAACATTTGCCACGCTACCGTACTAAAAAGAATGGCAAAATGAAACAGTATTCGGTATGGGTTACTATATTGGTATAGCTGTTTAGTACACTACAGAAATAAATAGTATGGAAAAAGTACAACTATGTATAGGGTTCATATTTTAGCATTCCATTTAGTACAACAGTATTCACTATGGAACAGAGGGGCCGGGAATTTCAGTGAGTTGAAAATGTTTGCTAAACCACTGTACTTAAAAGTAGGCCAAAAATAAAAACGCTTTATGACTTGCAATCATAGCGTCACATACTGTTTAGTACAGTAGTATGCAGGTTAGTAATCACCATAGGATTGCATACTACTGTTGTAAATGGTATCTAAAAACAGTCAATACTGTGTAGGGTTAATTTTAGCATACTGTTTAGGACAGTAGCATGCAGTATGGGACGAAGGCATAGGGGCTGGGAATAATACTTAACCACAATATTTGCAATACTACTATACTATTGTTGCGGATAGCATCTAAAGACAGTACATCAGCATGTACAGGGTTAAATACTTACAGTTTTAGCATACTGTTTATTAAAACAGTAAGTACGGCTGGGGCGGAAACAGGGCATGGGAATTACAAAACTTAACCACACTACCGTACCAAAAAGAATGGCGAAATAACAGTATTAAAGATACCTTCCTATATTGACAAACTGTTTAGTACAGAAGTATGCAGGTGATTTTAGTAATCAGTTTAAGATGTTTAGCATACTACAGAAATAAAAAGTATTTACAAAAAAAACCCCTCCAGGCAGCTTGGTGGGTAGCACGGCTGCCTCATAGCAATAATGTCCCGGGTTCAATCCCCTCCATGTGTCTACGAGGCTTTCCACCAACAGTCAAAAGACATGCGTGTTAGGTTAACTGGTGTCTCTAAAGTGGCTCTTAGTGTGTAAAGTGTGTGTGCCCTACGATGAATTGGGCAGAAGATGATGGATGGAAGGATGGATAAAAAAACTCCAACAATATGTATAGGTTTCATATTTTAGCATACTATTTAGTACAACAGTACTCAGTATGGGACGAAGGGGCTGGGAATTTCAATACTTAAACGTACTAAAACGTATTCCAGAATAAAACATCGACACGAATGGTGCTGTTAGAGTCACACTCTGTAGTACAGCAGGTTGGTAATCCCCATAAAATATTTAGCAAACTAAGAAAATTAGTTTATATAAAAGCAGGACTTGGTGTTTTAGGATAACGTTGAGTGCTGTACTATGCAGGCTGGAAATCATCAATAACAGGTCACACTTCTGCACTAAACACTACGTCAAAAAATACACGAGTACAAACAGCATTTCTGTCTTTACACTAGTTTAGTACAGCAATGTGCATGCTGATAATCATCCTAAGACACTCTTAAGGTACTTAAGGTACTGGACTCAGAGGGTTCAAATCCCACCTCTGCCAAGCTGCCACAGTTGGGCCCTTAAACAAGGCCCATAACCCACCATTGCGTGGATTATAAGACTGTGGTAAGTCTTATTAGTCACTCTGGATAAGAGCATCTCCTAAATGTAACTGTAGTATGCAGGAATGGGACTACAGAATATATGCCACACTACTGTACTAAATAGTAAAAACGTACACTGAAATAATACACAAGTATGAATGACCTCATTACTTTAACATACTGGCAAGTACAGTAGTATGCAGTATAGTTTGGGATCTACAGCACAATGGCATGACATGTTGAATTCTACCATACTAAACAGTATGTAAAAGCAGTACTTCAGTACGTATGATGCTACCATACTGCTTAGTACAGTAGCATGCCGGCTGATATACGTCACACTAAGCCCTAAGATCTTCAGCACACTAAACAGTACGTAAAACATTGCATCAGTATGTACAGGGTTCGTTCTTTAGCGTACTTTTAGTACCGTATTAAGCAGTACGGGGCGTGGTCCGAGAATACTAGCGTACTAAAAAGTATGCGGAATTAAAACAAGTACTCATAAGACAGTATACTATTGAACTATCGGTGTTTAAAACACATCAGTGTGTTATGGTGTTACCACTTTAGGAGAAGATTATTAATATTGTTCTTACATTTAAGACCAGTATTGTTGAGGATAACATCGGAATTTTCATCACGTAGCATAAATACAGAACAACTGCCCACACTACTGTTATAAATAGTATGCCAAAACAGTTCTCCAGTACCGATGGCCTGAATATTTTAGCACACTGTCAAGAACAGTAGTATGCAGTATGGGGCGTAGGTTTGGACCCACGACACAACCACATAGCATTCGGAATACTACTGTACTACACAGTATGTAAACCAGTACGCATCAGTATGTAACCTACGGCAATAGCATTTGAGCATACTGTTTAGTACAGGAGTATGTAGGGTGGTAACGGCAAAATCAAATCGTATCAAATCGTAAGACCGTCAAATTCCGTGCTGAAGCCTGAACAAGTAACTCAAAGACTAGAATACAATAAGCAGGTTAGTAAAAGACTGACTGAGTTGAGAGGAAACGGTCAGCCCGCAGTTAGAGCTGGACCATTCTCTGCTCCGGTGTGCACACTAGCGTACTAAGTATTAAACACTAACGATAATCGTGCTGCCGTACTGTCCTGCCATACTACTTAGTACGATAGTATGCGCACTGGGACGCAGCTTAGCTTAGCTTAGCACAAGCACCTCCACAGAGGTGCCGTACCTGCTGAGAGAGTCAATAAAGGATACTGAGAGTCAGCATCTTGCTCTGGTAGTCGAAAGCCACCACTTCTCCCTGTAAGCGCTGTCCCAGGCATGTCAGACACGCGACATGACTCCCGATGCTGAAATATTCCCCCGGTCCCGGAGCCGCCATCTTCTCCGCCAAGCAAGCAGCCGGAGGACGGGATCTTACGTAAAGGTGCGTAATGACGACGCCACGGAAAGCACAGTTTGGCCAATCAGAGCTCGGTATAGTAGTGTGGGCGGGGCCAATCAGCATGAATGAAGCGGTGTGAGTGAATCCCGCCATTAAAGGAACAGCAGCACCGTTTCGTCAGTCAATGAGGTGTTTGGTGACGCGTGAGCCAAAAAACAAAAAACACCCACAAAGCTAAAACGCCATAACGTCAGACAATATGTGTTTTCTACAATACGTAAACTATAAGAAGTATTTATAAACAGGGTTCAAGGTTTCTGTAAAGAATGTCAAGTCAAAGTTATTTCTAGAGTGGACATCCCTATTCAGAGCAACTTAAAACCGATACAGTCCAAGCAGTTGTGGGTTAAGGGTCTAGCTCAAGATTGGCAGAGGTGGGATTTGGACCCTGTCCAGTGCTTTAACCACTAGGCTACACACTCCAATTAACAGTCACGATTATCTAAGCCCGCAACACTAAGTGAGTGAGCCTAGGGCAACCGTGGCAAATCTTTAAATGTTTTAAGGAAGAAACCGTGGGAGGGTCAAGGCTCAAGAAGGGACCCATCCGAAAAGCTGGGTGAGGACAGTAGAGTAGTCTTATGCCAAGGACGGTGGTGCATAAAGGGAAACACCTCAGCTGCCTCTGTAATGACTTGGCGCCTTCTAGCAAGTCCAGTGTCATGCAGGTCATGCAGGCTTGAGTGGATGTGTCTGAGGGAGGGAAGGCTGCCTGAGACCATCCCGTGGCACCGTCATTCATATTCTAGGTGTTTAAAATTCAGTGGTGTGTTTGAGGGAGGTGAGCCTGTGTGACTTTCCTCCTGTAACACTGCAAAAAAAACTACCTCTACACAGTACTAAGGTAATTCACATTGTCAGTTTTTGGGACCCAGTGGCTACTTTTACTCGCAGTCTAAAAGCCATTAAGCACTGAACGTGACGTGAAAACTGTCTGAAAATCTGAATATTAGGCTCAACTCATTTAAAGTTATACACACCAGATTTGATTAGGTTGCATCAGTGATGAAGTTCCTCCTCGCTTGTTCTTTAGTTTAAGACACAGTTCTTTAACTTGAATCTTTTCTTCCAAGAACTGTATTGCTGTGGACTGTGGAACTGTGTAGTTCCTTATTGCGCCTTAGTGGAAACCTATCATCTGAAAGGAAAAACGAAAGTTAAAACTCTCCAGTACTATGGAGGCTTCATCTCATCTAAATTTGCTCTGCCGCTGAAATTACAATTGTAACTGTACATTCTGAACACAAATAGTAATTACGGAGCGTTTGGGAGAGTTTTAGAATACTTAAGTTCCCCAGGAGGATCTCTAAGTGGAAACTTATCTACAGTGATAAAACTGAAAGTAAAACCATCCAGGAACCACCTGAATTCAGTTCATCCATGTTTGCTCTTTGGCTGAAGATAGTTCTTACACTGATGTAGGAACAAAGAATGGGAACTTGTCCATGAACTACACTGTTTTAGCTCCTCTAATGGAAACGAATCTACTGTGCTAAAATCAAATATAAAACCATTCAGGACTGGGATCCTCTATAATTAAACTATTATGAACCAACCAGTACACTGGAAACACACAGAAAGAACTTGTCCAGGAACTTTGCACTTCTTTATCACCTCAGAAGGTTCTGGTAATCAAAAGCTGCGCCTGGTGGGAAAGTAAACGCCTCACTGCTGACTTGATCAATGAGAGACGATGAGAAAGAGCGGAGCTCAAAGAAACAGCAATTTTAATGAATTAGAATCACAGTAATAGATTGCTCAAATAGCGTGTATTGCACATGTGTACACATATATGCACTCTATATACATGTGTGTAGCAGATCGAATACACACCTTTGTATTGTCGCAACAGGAAAGCATCAAAAGAGAAACACAAGAAAATCAAGGAATGTGCTTTGATAAATTTGAACGTCTGCATATCAATATGACCAGGACAGGAAAGGAGACAGAAAGAGAGAGAGGAGAGAGAAAGAGAGAGCGTAGGGTATTAAAAATACAAAGTGTTCAAACTTCCAATCACATAAAGTGGCGACGGAGAACACCAGAACCATGGCGGGACGATCGAGGAGACGAAAAAGTAAAAAAAAAAAATATACAAGTACTCTTGACGATCAAAGGGCACTACATATACACAACATATGAAATATCAATAAATATACATATTTACTGAATAGCAAAATAGTCTGTTGGTGACGATGGTGACTACGCACAGGTCTCCCAGTGTCCACCTTCAGGCCTTTTCATAAAGGAACCGTTTCTCTAAACACCAGTGACACATTCCTCAATAAAGCCTGCCTATTGCTCTCATGCACCAGCAACCAACACTGCTGTCCTTCCAATGAGAAACTGAGCACAATCTGAGTAAAAAAAAACAAACAAACAAACAAAACACTTTTACCACCAAGTGCACAGTCAACGACGTTAAACAGGGTGGAGATACAAACAAAGCACAAACTGCGATGGTCAGCGGTGTACATCGAAACGTTACGAAACATGGTCACAGTAATTCCTGTTTTACTGTCTTTGTTTATATTACAGCATGTAAAGTACGGCAACCTGCGCCAGCCCAGCACTTTTACGGTTGTTTGTTTTGTGTTCATGTCTCACACGTCTGGTTATGGGCCACGCTGAAGTGACGAAGCCCAAGGTCGGGCCAAACAGTCGGTGTTAAAGGGAGCAACTGAATAACTGCAGAGTTCCAACAATAAAAATGAATAAGTGCTACCAAAGTGTAACTACACATCAAGCGTCATCAGGTGGGATTGCTGGTGGGCTTTCTTTTCTTATATTGAAACGCAGCTGAAGTAGATCACAGTTCTCCACAGTTCTTCTACTA
>JAUZST010005980.1:0-15171 GCA_034779995.1 Parotocinclus haroldoi
TTGTTTCGTTTCACTGTATACTGTACACCACTGTATATGGTTGAAATGACAATAAAACCACTTGAACTTGAACTTGAAGGTACTACAAGGTACATCCTTCTGGCCCATGCCCCTAAGGCCAGATGTTTCAGTGTTCTGACTTTATATTAATATTCATATAATCATATTCCATACCAGTCAGAACATCCAAGTGTCTCATTTTCTTCCAGAGAATAGCATGAAGGGTATAGTGTGGGATTTCATACATAGCTAGTATTTACCACTTGACATTTCTTAGCTAATTTTTCATATAGGGCACAGGTTTTCAGCACAGGTGTTGTCCTTACGTAACACACCCATTTAAACTCAGGAAGATTTTATTAATTACTTAATGAATGGTTGTGATATGGGAAAACACTAAAATGTGCGCTGCAGAGGGTTCTGCAGGTACACCATTATTTTCAAACATAGATTAACAAACCTTGTAATTTATTTAAATTGTCTGTCATGAAAGACTCACCAGTGTAAATAATCAGACACACAATTACTTGAGTCTATCTACACTATCTATAGTGTTTTCTTCCCTTCTAAAAAACAGGTCTCACATAGTAACATGGAACCTACCGACCGACCAACCTACCTACCTACCTACCTACCTACCTACCCACCCACCTACCTACCTACCTACCTATCTATCTATCTTTTTTTCTCCCTATATCCCATTTCAGTACCACTTACCAAATAGATGCACTTTGTAGTTCTATTGTAATTCTACTGCTACAGACTGTATTCCATCTGCTTCATTCTACATATTTTTTCTCTACACATTTTTTCTTTACTCTACTCTGTAATGGTGAGGTCCACCATAGATCAGGTAATATTTGGGTGGTGGCTCATTCATAGCACTGCACTAACACCAATGTGGAGATAGTGTGTGAGTGTGTGATGAGCTGGTATGATTGGTTCAGACACAACGGTACTAATGGAATTTTTAGCACTATTTATGTCTCTGTACCCTATTAGACACATCAACCATACTGCACTACCTTGTAGACAGAGTAGCTCATTTGTAGTTGCAAAGTTTATGTTAGTCATCCTCTAATTCCTCTTATTCAATGCTCACAGAATGCTGCCTAAAAAGTGATGGTGGCTAGGCGTTTTTAGTTGGTGGTGGACTATTTTCGGTATTTAAAAACTCCAGCAGCACTGTTGTGTCTGCTACACTCAAAGGCACACCACCACCACATTAGTGTCACTGCAGAACTGAGAAATGTTACATTTTTTATTGTTTTGGCAGATTAAAACTCAGGACCTATAGTCCTTATTGTTACAACTAAATAGAATAAAATAGCAAGGTCTTCACAACATAAATTCATGAAACATGTAGACAAAAACCTGTCTAACTTTTTTCCTGTAACCTGAATTTTTCATTCTATACGTGAAGCTATAACTACTTGTAATGGTAACTTACTCTCCTCCTGGCATAACATAACGAGCCACTGTCTTGACAGGACATTTTTCACATATTTACAATGTGGTCAGCTGACACTCTCTATTAGTTTGTAATATTAGTCATGTATTTGTTCATTTGTGTCCAAAAGTAATTACTGTCTTTGATACAAAAAGTATCACATTCCTGTGTGATACTGTGGTTTTGATAATGTGGGTTTCTTGTACATGCTGAGTAACTAAATAGTTAAGCAAATACACACACGATTGGGCTTGAAAGCTTGCGAACCATATACAGTGGGGAAAAAAAGATTTGATAGACTGCTGATTTCCCCACCTACAAAGAATGGAGTGGTCTGTAATTTGTATCTAGTCTAAAAAGAAAATCCAAAAAATCACAGTGTATGACTTTTAAATAATTAATTAGCATTTCTTTGCATGTAAAATGAAATAAGTATTTGATTACCTACCAACCAGCAAGAATTTTGTCTCTCACAGACCGGTTAGATATTTATGTAAGAAGCCCTCCTATTCTGTATCTGTCTGTATTAATTGCAGCTGTTTGAACTCATTACCTGTATAAAAGACACCTGTCCACACACTCAATCAGTCACACTCCAACCTTTCCACCATGCCCAAGACCAAAGAGCTGTCTGAGAACACCTATGACAAAACTGTAGACCTGCACAAGGCTGGGATGGGCTACAGGACAATAGGCAAGCAGATTGGTGAGCAGGCAACAACTGTTGGCACAATTATTAGAAAATGAAAGAAACAGAAACAATCACACCTTTTAATGCTAGAGTAAAGAAGCCACACTGACTGTAGATCTTGACCAGTTTAAATAGCATGTCCACCAGGTGATGCTTGTAATGACTAAGCACGCTGATGCTGTCTTGTGATCGTGCTGTCATTTATGAACAATGTAGTTCACAGGACAGCAATTATCAAAGTGAATAATGGTCATTTTTCATTTTAATAACATTGACTCTTCAAACCAAAACAGACCAGCTGCCACTTTTGGGCCTGGAGCAAAGACCTTAATCTTCAGATGCTTGGACTGAGTGCAATAGTTGTAAGTTTCACAATTTAAAAAATGTAAATATGTATATTTAAGGGTTTCTCTATGATGATTTTTATGTTGTACCTCTCTCCTTTTGTAAAAACACAATGTACTATCCAAGTGTTCAAAATGATAGTTTTTATAATAATCCTGTCTGCACACTGTGAGTTAATGTGTTATGTCCCTCTGCAATGCAAGTCTTTAATGTGTACCATCAATGTACCGTAACATAACATTTACTTTTATGACTTGGCACATTTTGTATATCCATTAGTGAGGCAGTGTTTCACCAAGAAAAATAATCTAAATCTAAGTCAAAATGCCACATGGTCAGCATTGGTCTATTTTTTATGTTCTCAACACACAGGCAGGATATTTTTTTACCACGTAATTACAGTAAGCACAGGTTACTGAGTCAGAATTCAGCTTCTAAATTAGCATTTTGTACAACACTGTACAACACAGACTATACCTTCTACACAGATGTGTATAGGTTAGGCAGTGTTATTACAAACATAATTTCTAAAATTCACTTTACTTCTTATAGGTTGGGATTTACACAAAACAAACATTAGTTTGAGGTTGGTTATGAAGAAGACAGTATTTATATATTGGAGGCAGATTTGGATATGGATGCCCACCTCCAAGACTTTGCATCTTATTGGCACAATTGGCTGTGTCAGGATGAGAAGACTGTTGGATTGCTGCAAAAACTCCTGTCAGTCCTATGATAGACTGGCACCCTATAAAGGTCATGTTTCTGCCAGTGTCCTATGCTCACAATACAGATACTGACAGTTAGTGAATAACCCTAATGTCCTGGGCAATGTTCTGCTAGGAAACCTTGGGTCCTGGGTGTTACTTATACCACCTACCTAACCTTTGTCATGGACAATATACACACCTTGGCAAAGGTATTCTCAAATGGCTGTGGCCGCCTTAAGCAGGATAATGTGTGATAAAGTTTATTATCTTTGTATCTATTAATCTATAATCTGTAATCTATTATCACACAGAAAATATGACACTTTTGATACAATGTAAAGTAGTCACCGCTTGGATAACAGTGTAAATTTGCTGTGTGCTCAAAATAACTCAACACACAGCAATTAACGTCTAAACCCACTGACAACAAAAGTGAGTACACCCCTAAGCCAAATTGTGCCCAATGAACTAATTTCCCACCATGGTATAATGTGTCTTGTTAGTGTTACAAGGTTTCAGGAGTGAATGGAGTCGTAGTGTTTTTTTATTTTTGCATTTTCAATACAGTCCCAACTTTTTCTGATTTGGTGTTACATATACTGGCTTTCTCGTGATCCTAGAATTAAGTGGACAAACAATGAATGAATGAATGAACTTTGACATGTCAATTCCATATGTAAAATATAGATATGTGCTGTGCATATATTGTATAAGCTTAATTGCGCTCGCGCACGCACGCACGCACGCGCGCGCACACACATTCACACACACACACACACACACACACACACACGCACACAGGGGTGCGTCAAAATTAACAGGACACAGGGTAAACAAAAACCAGAGTAAAAAATCACTTGCTGTGTCATGGACTTTTCAAAAGAAAAAAAAGCTGCAAAACCATTGTTGAGGTTTCATCATCAGTAGCAGTCTTTAAACGACCACTGTGTTGCTTGTTTCTCAGAATTTGGTTATTCAAAATAACAAAAGTTTTGAACTTTCGGTGCTGATAACTTTTGCAACACAAGATATATTGCAAATCTAAGTGTGACAATCAATTTTTGAGACAATTCTGTTTTTCAATGATTTGCTACTTTGCCAATAGGGACACTTTCAAGATGGTGGCCATGTTCCTGACATAGCATAAACCCACTTATTACTTGCTGGGCTATTCAGATATGTCATCGTCCATCTTGTTTTTGAAATAAAAGGGTGTCCTGTGTATTTTTTGTATGTATCTATCTATCTATCTTTCTGTCTGTCTGTCTGTCTATATATCTATCTATCTATCTATAGCTAGAGAGAGAGAAAATTTAAATTCTCTTTATTTAAAGTAATAATCTGATCTATCTTGCTTTAGCTCTCCTCCCCTTCTCTTCACATTCTTTCTTGCCTGTGGACAGAGTGTATTTGAAAAAGATTCTCATTTCAGATACTTGTCACTTGCTCCTGAGACCAGTACCTATCTTATTTCTTTCTTACTCTGTGATTTGCTCACCTTAATGAACAAGGCCAGGTTGCATTTAGTCACAGTGAGATGAGGAATGATCGGGCCAGACAGGAAATATTGATTTTTTTTTTTCATTTAAAAAGATGGTGAGAGGTACGAGAGACGGACAAAAGGAATGAAAAAATATTGAATCATGGGCCCTGCTTAATTGTTTTATTTATTAATTTTTTATATTTTTTTTACCACAAAGAAGTGGATATGGCTAACCACTATTCAAACCTCCCTGTTGTTTAGCATATCTTAAGATCATAACACACTGACTCATTTGCCATAAAACAATTAAATTCCCAAGAGATATTTTGTATGCCGTGAAATACTTTGCGAGTGATTTATGAAAAACTTGGAAGCTAATTTGTTGACAAAATACCATTTTAAGGTTTATTACTGCATGATCACAACAGATGAAGTACAGCACAATCAATAATTATCAGCAATTGAGGGATAAAGATGTAACCATAACAGCTTGTCACACACACCTTACTATATGGGTAATCCACACATCCACACATCCACAGTCTGTTTAGTTAAATTGCCAAGTTACTCCCTCCTTCAAATGTTAAAATTCGCATACGTGCTTTCTACTAAAACAAAAATTTTGTTTCTAATAATTACCCATACTGGATAGTACATGCAATAGAGGGAATGAGAGAACAAAACAAAAAATCAGTCGTTTGTGATAGAATGATAGGAACCACGGGTGATAGGAACCCAAGCTTCTGGAAAATGTTCTCACATCTCAATTGCCAAGAGTGAGACACAAGCCAGTATGGTTCATATGACATTATAGTTACTAATTATCAATTAAGTTAACCCCTCTTTGTGTATTTGGTTTTTAATTGTACATTACATAAGCATCAGTGGCTATTCCCTACAACCAAGATTACATCATTAGTAATCACACATTCAAATTCTGCTGATTCAGAACACCCAGTTAACCTAATGTATGCCTTGGAATGTGGATTGTAACAAAATTCACAGGAAATTTAAAAAAGCAATCAAACAATAATGCACACAGAATCAAGGCAAACACAAATCTACTGAGCTCCCATATTCCACCATAACAATTTAAATACAGAAACAAAACCAGATGCAATAGTCAGCTGACACCTGCTCACATGACAGGCTACAACTAACAGAAACAAATGTAACATACACAGCCCTGACAGGGGTGTAACACCACATTATACCCACACTGATATGGGGAGGACATGCAAACTCTTCACAGGTGAAAATCATTATGGTACCAGGGATATCTGGAGCTGTGAGGTAAATGCAGTAAATCCATGCAATTATAAGAAGCACAGGTTAAATAGCATATTAGCATACCTAAGACATTTTTATAATATACTGACATAAAGGTAAAAAGATATGTATGAATTGAACCAATACACTTCAAACCTTCTACATTTAATTCAAGCAAACTATTAAACTATATAATTTTGCCATAAAAGTAAGTTAAGTTGTAATAAACTGGTAAGTCACCGCAGGCTTCGCATTTAAAAGACAATGTCCCTGGACATTTACTGCCTTGAAAATCTGTTTGGGGTGATTTCCCCCCCTTTGGCCATTTAACCTGGGTACATCATAAAAAAATATGATGATGATTATGATTATGTGAACCAGAGAGGGTACTTTTAATTAACATTTTGCATATTAAAAGAGGCATTTGGGGCCTGAGTTTGAGGATGTCCAGGGAGTGTGTAGGCTGTTGAAATAGTTTTAATACAATTTGCTGATAATTCAGCTTTATCTATTCACTGGTGCTGATGTTATCCAGATGGTGATTGGCCAGAAGGTGTTGAATGATGTCTGATAACAGCATGGTTCTAACAAAAAAAAATAATTATTAGTACTCAGACACATTCATACTCTGTCAGTTTATAGCAACCAGTTAACCTAATGTATGTCCTTGGGATGTGGCAGAAAAGGGGAGCCCCCAAAATTCTGTCACGTCCCAGTCTGGGGTTGGAATGGCAGAATTTAACCGGTAATTACAAACCACAGATCCTGCCACCAAACAAAGAAATGGCATACACAAACATAAACAGTCAGCAACCAAAATCTGACAAGAGCAAAGCAAAAGTCAAAACCAGAGTCACGAGTGAGGGTTGTAACAAAACACACACACAGAAAATTCACAAAAGCAATCAAAGAAGAATTGTTAGTTTGTTTGTTTATTTGGCTTCTTTAACATTGCTATTGCCATCAGTGGCCGTCTTAGCGACACACACAAGGTTATACCCATACACAAGTTCATCTCAAGACTAGTCATACATACACACAAGTCACTAGCAAGTTAGAGTAATCAATTAACCAAACATGCATGTCTTTGGACTGTGGGAGGAAACTGGAGTTTGGAGTAAACCCACACAGACACGGGGAGGACATGCAGACTCTACACAGAAAGGACCCAGGCCGCTCCACCCTGGACCTTCTTGTTGTGAGGCAGCGGTGTTACCCACCGAGGCACCATGCTGCCCGCAAGCAGAATTAAGGCAAGCACAAATCTACTGAGCTCTCCTGTTATAGCAATTTAAATACAGAAACAAAAACAGATGATGTGACCAGATGTGATGGTCAGCTGACACCTGCACACATGACAGCCTACAACAATCAGAAATAAACATACACAGGTCTGATAGGGGCGTAACAGGGCGAAGCACCATGTTACACCCACATTGATATAGGCAGGACATGCAAACTCTTCACAGATTGAGATCATAATGGTACCAGGGATATCTGGAGCTGTTAGGTAAGTACAGTAAATCCATGTAATTATATGAAGCACAGAGTTAAAAGCATATTAGCATACATAACATACATTTTATAATATACTGACAGAAAGGTAAAAAGATATGTATGAATTGAACCAATACACTTGAAACCTTCTGCATTCAACCCAAGCAAACTATTAAACTATATAATTTTGTCATAAGTGTAGATTAAATTGTAACAAACTGCAAGTCACCGCAGGCTTTGCATTTAATAGACAATGTCCCTGGACAGTTACTGCCTTGTAAATCTGCTAGAAACAATTTAAGGGGTGATTTCCCCCCCTTTGGCCATTTAACCTGGGTACATCATAAAAAAAATATGATGATGATTATGATTATGTGAACCAGAGAGTTCACTTTTAATTAACATTTTGCATATTAAAAGAGGCATTTGGGGTCTGAGCTTAAGGATGCCTAGGGAGTGTGTAGGATGTTGAAATAGTTTTAATACAATTTGCTAATAATTCAGCCTTATCTGTATATCCAGTGGTGCTGATGTTATCCAGATGGTGATTGGCCAGATAGTGTTGAATAATGTTTGATAACGGCATGGCTCTAACAAAATATACAAAGGTTCTGCGGAAGTTTATATAAGCAAACTTTTTCTGACAGTTTCCATACATACACATAATTTACATCATCGTGTAGATTAGATGGAAGATAATGGATGGATGGACTTATATAACCTCAATGAAGTTGGGGTTAAAAGAGGAAAAATACTCATATCCTCCAGCCTGGATGGTCAAAGAAAAGACGTCAAAACAAAGGATCATCTCTCTGCTTGTGCAACAGTGGCTCGTACTGACGGATCAAGGCAGATACAGTGGATAGATACAGTGGATATACCCTCCATACATGCTTGTTCTTTACAAAGAAGGCTGTCGCCTGTTGGTAAAAAGCAGCAATTGGCAGCCACTAGTTGTGAGACAGGGAAATGCCTCTTCCTTACACTTGCCAATAGTGTTAATAAGGACAGTATGCGCACATGCAATGTTAATGTCTGCATTAAGCTCTGTGAAACAGAATGTGTCTGTCTATTGCTGTCACAAATATACCCAGGTAAATATAGAGTCACCAATCTAACTGCTGGCATGTTTTGGATTTAACTAACTGAGAAGAAACCGACACTGCCAAGACATTGAAGGTGTATATTAAAGTTGGTTTTTAGAGGGAAACTGTACTAAAACTAAGTAGTTGATTTGTCAGGATCATTTGCTTTTTTATTTTGCTGCAAAGTACTGGGACTGTGGTGGCCTAGTGGGTAAGATATCAAATCCCACCAAGCTGACACTGTTGGGTCCTTGAGCAAGGGTCTTAACCAGATCAGAAAATCATGCCTCATCTCTAGGAATAATATTTCTAATCACTGAAAGCAACACCATGTTGTGCCTTGACTCTTTATATCATCGTTGTTTTTGTAGTTTGTCCAGATAGCAAAATAGTATGTAGCAGCAACATGAAAAGTCCTGTTGTTTATTACTTTTTCCGTGTGAACAGATGTCTAAATATGATAAGGTCCCACAGAAATCTCTACACTCAAGAAAACCCTTGTATAAAATTACACTAAAAATACAGATTTAAAAAAAGTATAACATTGCCATATACAAAACATTTAAAATGAAGGAAATTCCTTCTGATGGAAATTTGTTTCTGCACTCAGCGTATGGGGACACGCCCTGCCAAGACAGCATGTCAGCTTGCTTTTTTATCACGCGCCAACAACCAGTGTGCTTCTGAGAAATAAATTATCACGTTGTTGGATATGAATTTGTCACTGCCAATGTAATTACAGCTAATATATCCACCCGCCTTTAGACTCAAGTTTATTCAGTTAGGGATTTGAAACTGGGCCGGCCGGGAACCCCAAATGTAATTTAACCTTAAAGATGAATTGTTAGTGCTGCACTGTAACTCTTCCAAAATGACAGTCCATAAATTTTCTAGTACATTATCAAGTAAATAGTCTTAAATAGTCTAATCAGGTCATTTGCTTTAATTTAAATCAGTAAAGAAGCTGTTTTTAATATGCATGTTCTAACTTGCCTTCAATCCCTTTCATCCATCTGTACACATTTACTTCACTTCACTACATACTCACTGATTACCATTCATTGTGAACCTTTGATCAAGGTTCACCTTTTGCTGACTACATTTTGAGATTTTTGTCAAGCTAAATTAAATCATCCTGGTTTCAGATACTGAACTGACTATACTCAGCAGATGCACATGAGTGGCCATTTAGTGTGAACGTTACTAAAGTTTTAAGAATGGTTTAAATCCTGCTTTTATCCTGATTGTTATGAGGAGATGGGGTGGTTTGGCATGTTGCTCAAGTTGTCAGTCAGTGCACTTGTGCTTTTTGAACTTGAAACGGTGACACTCTCAGTAAAATGTTGTTCTTTTATAAACATATGTTTAGACATATTATGAGCTACTGTCATTAAATGTATTGAATTAAATGTATTCTTCGATAATATTTCTTTAAAGATTATTCACCTACCACTCATGAATTACGTGCTGGATCTGCATTTGTGCTACACAAGAACCAGTCTTTGCACCATCACACAAGACTTTGGGGACACATTTCTGGATGCTTTTTTAGTTTCTCTTTCCTGAAATACCTGTTTGAGTCATAAATACAATAAATACATTTGTAAATAAATACAAATATGTTGTGCTGCCAGATAAAATAATTCTAATTGCATAAATATGCTTGTGTTTTCCCCCATATAAGAGTGGAAAAGAGAAAGAGACAGAATATAGGGACAGTGAATCAATGCGCTGTATACAGTTTTAGAGTAAAGTACAATTTTACCCATATAAATAGTTAATAAACAGAAAATCAGTATGTGGTGGCCAATACGGATATTAATTGAATCAATGTTTGGGTAACAATGCAGTACCTGCCAACTTAGGGCATACCCAGTGTGCCCAGTTACCCAGTTTGCCTTGAACTGTGCTGGAGCGCGATTGCCCTACCTTCCCCGTTGGCTTGCACTCACAATGGCTTTCCTGAAATGAGCTCAGGCACACTGTCATTATAATGATAAGTGCTCACAAAACACAGGAAACTTTGTGGTTGAAAAATGTCCATGCGCAAGCGTGTAATGGAGTGTAATGGCATGTAATGGAGTTCCTACTTATAAATGTACTTAATGCAAAGTAAATCAATATATATGAATGTCAATGTTAATGAAAATAAATGTCAATGTTTTTTACACAACAAACTTTGACATAAATATTTATGGCAATTAGAATATATGTCATGTTTTTAACTTAACCCCTTGCTAAGTTAACCAGCTGTTTATGGTTATTTCTGTTTGGAGTTAAGTCAAGCCAAATATATTTATATAGCACTTTTTACAATTGTGCATTGTCTCAAAGCAGCTTTACAATATATTATCCCGAAATTGAGCAAACCTAGAGCGATAGTGGCACGGAAAAACGTCCTGAATATAGAAGGAAGAAACTTTGGGAGGACCAAGAAGTTTTTAGACTTTATGTTTTTAAAAAATATGTATTTACTTCATTTGTAATAATTCTCAAGACCTCGATCTTTAAAGTGAACAAACGTTAATCAGTCATTAAATGGCGCATGCCTCTGTAGAACTTGTGTCATGAGATGAACTGGGCTTCTAAAATCCCATGTGTTGGATAATTAGTTCGTAATAGAAAGATACTCTTCAAGAATAAGTGATTCTGCTCTCTTCAGTCACTCCTCATTAGGGAGATGCCACCTCTGCAATTAGAATTCCTCGTTAATAGCCCACATTATGGCCTGTTGTGGTTGTAATGGCCTGTTATACTACCTGCATCATTACACACAGTACAGGTGAAAGCATAAATCCTGCTCTGTTATCACAGTGACAAATTAATTTCTCTTTAGTTATTGATGTTAAAAAAAGAATAATATAGAATAAGATGAAAGCATTACTGCAAGTAAATCGAACAGGAACATTGATTATGTTCCTTTATGTTATTTTCCCTACTGCTTTCAGTCAATCAATAACAACACACTGTACTTGTTGGTGAACTGATGAATGATGTAGGCTTGCTAGTGAAACAGAATGTTTCTGATAGCTGATTAAATAAAAACAAACCTTTCCATTGCACTCACACAAAAAATACAACTTCAATCAGGTCATCTGACATTTGTGTTTTGAACTTGCATACTGCAGGCCAGTGATCTTCATATATCGATTAATTTATTTGGGAAGGGAAAACAGTGGAATCAGTTGAACAGCTCTCAATTAACATTCATCTTGGGCAGGTTTGTTTCTTCAAGGCTAACAAGGCTGTGTTGGCTTGTAAATGCAATTAGATATGACATCAGTTATCTGTAAAAGCAAGGTATGTTCATTTGAAACAAATTGCAAAAGAGAGAACTGGACAACTGTTCTGCTAAAACAGAACATGAGTAGACACGAGCTAGATTGACACAAAAGTTGAAAGGAACAAAGGAACACTACTAAGATTTCCCAGATTTTCCCAGTGTCATGGACTGTTATTCTTAAGTGTTGCCCTAGTGGATGATTCGTGCTATAGCCATTTCACATGCATTTACATACATATTTCACACAACCATAATCATGCATACCCCCACAAGACCACCACAGATCAGGTACTTGAAGGGTAGTTCATTCTCAGCACTGCAGTGACACTAATGTGGTTATAGTGTGTTGGTGTGCGTTGTGCTGGTATGAGTGGATTAGACACAGAAGTGCTGCTGGAGATTTCAAACACCTTAGGGTCACTGTTGAACTACAATTCTTGACCAAAATCTTGACCAGATCCAATGTCTATTCATATCACACCTGTAATCACTTACATATCTGCCTGAGACATATCTTCAATCCAAAGTTTCTTATTTTCCTGGACATTTTAAGAAAATCAACTTCCAATTCCTACAATGCTGCATGGTGCATTTTCACCTCTGTACAAAATCCTCTACTACATTTCCATGTTCTGGTCTCCACATCCTGTAAATGGCTAGCAATGATTGTGTCATTTGCATATTTGCTAACACTTCTGTGTTCAAAATGAATCTCACAATCACTACATTCCATTAACCTTTAAGCTTTTTGATCTGCTAAAAATCCATTATCCAGCCTACAATGTTAGAGTCAATAATAAATTTGGGCACTTTTTTAATCTAAACTAAAGGGCTTTTGTTAGGGCTTGCGCCATGCCAATGTCTTTTTTTACCGTGGTTTTCCTGCTGCCTTAGTGTTCTGTTTTCGTTTTCCCAGAAGCTGCGCATGGTGTTTGTTTTCATTTACCGTTGCAATCTATTGGTTAGTTTCTTTTTGTCATGCTCACTCCCCTGTTATTTTTTTATTTTTAAGGCTGTTTGCAGACCCTCGGTACCCAAGCCGTTTTTGCTTTCAAACACACAGATGAAAAATGTGGTAAAACTACACAAGCAAAAGGTAGAACAACAGGGATTAAATATGTTTCTAAATTAATGCAGGGTGGGAAAGAAGTACGGAGAATTAGTAGAAACATCTGTTGAGACATTTTTATTGAAGGGAGCTGTTTAAACAGGGGCATGGTGTGACTGTGTATGGCTGTGTCGGTGTATGGCAAGGCTGATCCTATGGAACTCTTCCAATGGACTGGATGGTCCATTAGTACATGACAAGTCATTAACCCAACATTTCTTAGCATTTAGATGACCAAATCAGTAATTGACAATCGAGACCTTTGTCTACAGGACTCCAGTATCCACCAAATTGATGGGTGCCAATTTCTTCTCCATTGATGGGGTGGGTGAAACAACAGCCAGGGCCTCCTCATTCAGTGGGTCTGGAGAGTAGGTCTCCAGGAAAGAGATGTGAAAGCAAGAAGAAACAAAGAAACACAAAAGGAAGCAGAAGACAGTATTATAATTTAGACCGTTAGTTATTTTAATGGACTTATTCAGCTGGTGCAAGTTGATGTCCGTGGTTAACATTGGGATCTGGTTGAGCTTGGTTGATACTCAGGAACCTTGATCTACTGGATTACTGTACTGGCTGCCACTTTGCCAAAACTGTGGTAAGCCAATTTCCAAACTGACTTGCTCCATCAAAACCGATGCACATAAAGTTTCAGTTTGGCCGAGTTACACTGCCAATTTGGGTTAGGCTGATTCATTCCCAAGCTTCGCACCCAATTATGACAAATACAATGTTAGTAAAGAACTAGAGCCCCGAGGATGGGTTGGTGAGATCAATAGTCAGTATGAGGTTCATAGTGGCCCTTGTTGGACATGAAGGAAGTCTTCCAACTTAAGGATAAGAAAATTAATTTGATAATTGGAAGGAATAAAGGTTGGAGCTGGTGAGGGTGGAGCTGGGCAAAAATTGTGTTGAATGTTAAATCAATTTATACTGGAACAGCCCTTGTAGTTATCCTATTGAAAGTTACTGTAATACAGTCACAGACACTCTCTAACAAGAGTAATCTATAATAAATAATCAAATACTACAGCAAGTGCCTGTAAATAATTTACATACCTCGTGTTATTTTGAAATTTACAGTTGCACATATGGATTATCTTACAGATGTTACAATGGGCCATATTGAAGCATTAATTAATCAGACAACAGCATTGGAAGGGCTTTGGCATGGTAATGAAGAATGATTAAAATGTTCATGTTAAAAGTGCAGGTCTAATCCAGGGTAATAAAAAATTGTTGCTTTAATGTTTAATGGAAAGGACATGTCAACATCAAAGAGGTCATTTCTCTCCATCTGGAGTTTTTGTCATGACCATTGTCGTTGAGCTGCTTTGATGCTAAAAGGTTCAAAATATACTTTTGAAGATCACTCAGATGACATCCACTTTCTGCCCTACCCTTCTGAATATGAACACAACAGAAATGCTAACTACCTACATACGCATTAATAATTTAATGTACAGTCGCACCTAAGAGTCCCCAATGTTTTTGCAGCCAATAATCAAGACAATAATCGGACAAATAGCTTAACTGTAATGCAATATTTTATGTAAACACCAAATTTAGAATGAAGTATGCAAACCAATACTTATTCAATATATCTAATGTTAATAATAAAACAGTTGCCAACAACTAGAATTGAGACCAAACGAATTAAACACATTATCAAAGATTTACAAGTATGACAGAGGTTGCGATGGCATGGTGACACAATGGCTTGCATTATTCACTCACAATTTAAGAGACCTGGGTTGAAATTCTGGAGATTTCCTGCCTTGCTTGATCTCCTCGTGTCTGAGTGGGCTTTCTCTGGTTTTATCCCAGGTCAGTTGGTATCTCTAAAGTGTTCCAGTATGGGTAAGTGTGTGTGCATGTTGGGAAGGAGTCAAGCTAATGTATCATTGTGAGAGCCAAATGTTCCCAAATCTGCTGCCTTCAAGATAACATATTCTATGTATTTTTAACAAGACAATGCAAAACCATATACCGTGTACATCAGTCACATATGACTATATGGCACATATGACTATACACGAACAGGGTACAATTCTGGGCTGGTCTGCTCAAAGTCCTGATCTGTTCCTAATTGAAAATGTCTGGAGAATTCTGAAACTAAAAAGTAGGTAATGAGAACGAAAGTTAAGCATGTAACTATGGTTCTATGAATCCCGAATGACCGCCAGGGGGCGGTGCTTAAGCACTGAATGTTCCCCTTCGCGCATGCGCCGTTCGAGCTGTAATACCAACAGA
>JAUZST010005981.1:0-15170 GCA_034779995.1 Parotocinclus haroldoi
CTCACCAAAAACGAGAAGTAACACTAGAGCATCGGCCGCCTGAGTCGCTACTTGCCGACATGACGAGTTTTTATCTGCGGTGTTGTGTTCTCTGTTTGTGAAAGTTTTATTATAGACCGAATTCATTCAAACCCTACAATGAAACCCAAACGTTCTGCAAGTTTTATAGCTAAAATAGTGTAGAAATACTTAATAATATAAATATAGCGTCCCTACGGATTTTCGTTTATCGCGGGCGATCCTGGAACGTGACCCCCACCATAAACGAGGGAACACTGTGATTTTTAAGACGTCAGACTTGACGTGTATGTTAAATGGTACATTTGAGACAATTTGTATTTCTTTTCATAAAGAATTTAAAGTAGTTTTACATTTTGTTTATTCACTTATGAAGTGCAGCACCCTTTGTTGTGACAGTCACTGTTCCTCTGACAGCCAGGATGATGAATACACTGCTCACGTTTCATTTTGAAATATCCCCTAATTTTTGTAAGAAGGGTTTTGCTTCTATATATAAACAGCCCACAATAATGAGGAGATACTTCAAAATAAAATTTCCCCAAATGTTTGTGATTAGGGTGTTATTTATATTAGTCTTTATAGCCAGGCAGTGTATGCTGTGTCTCTACATGGTCACTCTCATCAGTAGCCATGCTCAGGTACTCTGTCATGCTGTATTGTCTCTTTAGGGCCAGACAGCATTGTCATATGGTAGATTCTAATTAGATTTACTGTTTGAATCTAGTTGTGTGTCACTTGTTCTGAATCCGTCCTTGTTTCTCTGGCATTCCACAGCACCGAGTGGTTGTGCCAAAAGCTGGCAAAGTGAGCCACATATGTTCTGCTCTCACCGATGCAACCAATGTCCCAGCAACCCAGGTGAGAGACTAATTTTAACCCTTACCCAAGGATTTCCAGTTTCAGTTTCGCTATATACAGTCACCGGACACTATTGGGTATCATGAGATTCAATTGCTCGCCAACGCTTGTTTCTAATCTGCCAATCACATGCCAGCACATTTCGGCATGTAGATGACCTGCTGAAGTTCAAAGCAAGCATCGGAAAGTGCCATGATTGTTGGTGCTAGACAGGCTGATCTGAATATTTCAGACACTGCTGATCCATTGGGATTTTCTCTAAGGATTATAAAGTCAGGAAAATGTCCAGTGAGGGGTACTTTTCTGGGTGAAAATGCCATAGAAAGGCAACCATAACTCACATGAGTGCTTGTTACAACTGAAGAACAGAAGAGTATGCGTGATAGAGCGAAGCGTAATACAGACGGGCTTTAGCAGCAGAAGACCACGCTCTGTGCCACTCCTGTTCGCTACGAACAAGCAAACAAAGCTGTAGTTCACACAGGCTCACCAAAACAATTTGAGACTGGAACAAGTTGCCCGGTCTGGTCACTTTATATTTATGGTGCAACATTGGGATGGAACTAGACGTAAACAACATGAGAGCATGGAGCCATGCTAAATGTTTCACCGGTTCAGGTTGTGGTACTGTAATGGTGTTGGGGATATATTTCTTGGCCCGCTTTAGGCTTTAGGCATTGCTTACTGAGTACTGTTAGTATTGAGTACCATGCAGTGCAGCCATCTTCTGGCTCCATGGCTACATCCAGCAGGATAACACGCCTTGTTGCATATTGATGATTGAATTCATGAGATAATTAAATCGACCTAAGGCATGTGTGTGAATATAGGCATTGATGATGATGCCACCTTGGCTAAAACTACTGTAATAAACAAACCAGCAAACATTTGGGTATTTACAATTCTCCCCAAGGGGCAATTTAACTCACTTAATTTTTTTTCTCTTCTTCATCAGATGGTTGTGGCGGATGTGTTTAACCATCGCTTCTACAAAATCTATAACGCTGAGGAGTCTCTCAGCTGTATACTGGACAGAGATGACATTTTTGTGTAAGTCGGAACCACTGTCATATTAGATCATTAGTAATCAAACTAAATGATCTAGTTGATTGTTTTAGGACTGCTGAGACGCTCTGTATGAAGCTGCTGTGTGTTCTGTATGGGTGCAGGTACGAGCTGAGCAGCAGTTGTGCTAGCAGCGTGGATCAGGATGGGGAGCAGATGTTGCTGGCTTTGTATATGCGGGATCGCTCTCATTACGCCTCAAGCAGCAGCTACGGTACAACCCTGTTCGGCCACCCTCTGCTGATGACCCTGCCAAGGACAAAGTGCACCAAAGAAGGCCTCTACCAGCTCTTCCTTCAGCGACTGGCGTGAGCAAGTTCACTTGGTTGAATTGAGTAGCTGAGAGTGCTTACAATATTCTGATTATTAGTCCAGAACCTTAACCACTAAGCTGCCCCTGAAGTTTCACACAATTGTTGGATCAGGAATGGCTCATTCTTAGTTTGTAGAATAGGCGGTAGGCACACCAGCCCAGGTTATAAATTCATGTTAGAAATGCGCTCATACAAAAGAAATACCTTGGGTGGTAAAATATTGTTTCGCTTATTCCGTCACCAAAAAACGTACGTCCCATAATCGTTACGATTTCCAAACTCTTGGACTCCTCTTCATTCCAATCTTTGAGCTTTGGCATATCTTAACTTTTTTTTTATGTGTTTTTGGCTGCTGCCCTTGTGCACTGACTGTTTCTGATCCAACTTCTTCAGACTATAGAGGGCGGGGGCTCAGATTTTAAACGCTGCATACAAATTTCCTGTATTTTCTGGAGGCTTTTCATTAAATAAACAAAGAAATCATTTATACGTGGTCATTATATTAATACTTTTCAAAATACTGTAATTTTCTAAGTACTGTAATATTGGCCCACTCTTACCAGTAACCAAAAATAAACGCAGGCCAATAATTAGCTGAACTGGCAAAGCCCTTAATTCTCCACAAAGCTGAATTAATCGGATGTGTGTCCTTGCAGGCGGTATGTTTGTCTGCCAGATCCGGAGGAGGAAGTGGAGGAAGAAGAGGAAAATGTCCCTGAAGAGAATGACGAAGAGGAGGAGTTGTACAATAATCAGCCCAATGGTGTGAGCGAAGGTGCCAAATATATACTGTATATATGGATGGATTTACAGATAAGTTGATATATGGGTTTCATTCGTGGCATCCCAAATTTTTCTGTTCCCAGATGAAGCTGAGGAAGAGTCCGAGCAGGCAGGTCCATCCAAGAAGGAGGTGGATGCAAAAAAGCCAGCTGGAGGTGAAGGACACAATAACAGCCAGTCAGAGGCAATCCCCAACAGTGAGGAGGACAAAGAGGACAATGGGGAGGAGGGGGATGACGAGGTCAACAGTACTGAGGTAAACCAGTCAGCATGTGGCAGCACCGACACCAACTCGCAAAATGCTGTCGATGGGGAACAGGATGCCGCAGGGGCTTCTGGGAAAGAGACAGAAGGGGATGAGGAGGATGGGAAGGATGCTGAGAAGCTTATTACACAGGTGAATAAGAGGACAATGAGACTGCACTGCGCTGAGAAAAAGAAGAAACCACTCTTTACCATCCAGGCAGTGAATTCCAATGGCACAACCGAGCGAGGGATGGGAGATGGAAGCAGCGATTTTTCTTCCTTGAGCTGTGAGTGTAAGGATTAAAGATCATATAAACATCTGGCTAGCAGTAAGTGTATACTGGGAAGTAGAAAGTGGTTCGTATAAATCACCATTGCTTTTTGTTATCTGTCCTCTATCTATAACCATTAGTTTGTTCTACTTTTGCAAAGGCTATAGGAGAGCAGTTTTATAAGAGGTATAATAATATGCACATTCATATTTTTTTCTTGTAATGCTAAACACACTGAGCCAAAACGCAGATTATTTTTTTTTCCCCATTTCTGTATGTTTGTATTTTTCAATACAGCTATGCCACACATAAACCGTGATTACAGATAGCTTGTCCAACGTCTCTGGAAACTGTGAAATGATTCTTATATGTACTAATTAACAGAAGTGTGGGATGACTGATTCTGTGGAAGTCAATGTTAGGACTTATGGATCGACTGAGAGTCCCAGCACTACTGAACTGCCACCGTTGGGCACTTGAGCATTTAGTTCTCAACTGGCGCTCCTCGTATTATGATTGATCAATTTAAGATATTGTGGAAAGCAACGATACACAAACACACATTCAGCCGAAAGCATTTTTAAACATTTCGATTTCCCCTGAGCAAGCGATATGCATTAGGATACTCTCTCAGATGCTGGGCTTCCTGGCTGCAGCTAGATGACGGAGTCCACCCATGTGAGCAGTATACTTTCCACTTTATATTACAGAAGCTGTTTTTTTTTTATAACAGAGAAACTGAGATAATTATATATGGTCGTTTTACCCCTGCTGAAACAATAATATATCTAATCTAATGGTGGGACGAGACATGCGCACAGTACTGTACAGTGTAAAACGTTACGATAGGTTTAAAGCCACTCTGGATGAGGGCGTCAGCCAAGGGCTTTAAATAATACATACCATGTTAAAATATTCATGTTATTTTTTGTTATCATAGCTCCACTGTATGTGGCCATAGACTGGGAACCTGAGATGAAGAAGAAATATTATAATGAGAACGAGGCAGAAGTAAGCACACGTTTGCTCTGATTACCTATTGCTCTAGTTGGTCTCTTTAAAATGGCATTGTGTGCGTGTGTTTGGTGAGTGCAGAGGCAGAGATTATCGCATAAATAAACAGTAATGAAATCGTGACCTTTTTGTGTGCAGAAGTATGATAAGGACCCAAGCATGGACATCTCACATCCTCAAACCATGGTGCAGCTCCAGGAGTGCATTGAGCTCTTCACTACAGTGGAAACGCTCGAGGAGGAAAATCCCTGGTAACCTGATTACCTTTATACAGGCTAGTTCATGTTGCTGCGGGTAACCGGATTAGTAGGGGTGAACATTTCTTAAGATACTTAAGACTTGCCCATAAATAAAGAATTTCCAGTTGTTGAGGGCAGTCAGGGTGCCATATTTATGGTGTCATTATAAGAAAACGTGGGAAAATGAACTAAGGACATAGATACTATTGCACATCAAACTCTGGGATTGAGTTCAAACTTTTGTTCCCTAAGCTTTGTTTGCTAGTTTTATGAATTAATCTCTGGCCCAGCCTGATGTTAACCTGCTTTCTATTTACTGTCTGGAATTTCTGATCATTAATGATTGTCTATTATCGTAAGTGTAATGATACGCTCTGTTCAAGATTCGGTTCGATTTACCCTACAGGTGGGCCTAGATGTAGGATGGGGATAAGTTTCAACAAATCCATCATCAGGCTATGCGTAACCTACAGTTGGGCCACGTCATTAAAACAAAAGCTTATTTTATAATAAATAATATATCATGTAATTCATTGAATAATGTATTGAAAGTGAAAAACAAAACTGATTATTGGCACGAGCACAGCTTTTCCTCATTACGTTTCCCAGGACTCTTCTCCCACCACGCCCTACCAAAGGTCCGCATTTAGCACGGGATATTGCGGCATGTTGCAAAACCGAATCGTGTTCTTCTATAAGCATAAAGATTTAGTCCTCTGAAATATTAAAAGAAGTGACTAGAAACTGAAGGAACACATTCCTTTTATTTGTGAAGAAAAACCATTTTAAAAATGTGCTTCTGTGAGAATGATGGCGCCTCCCCTGGGGTTAAATAAAAACAAATACGTTAGATAGTCTCATCAACAAAAAAATCGATGGTCAGTTTCTAATCATCAAGAACACAATTTAACTCTGCGATTCGCATCATAACATATCTGCTTCACGATAGATAGTTACAGTCATACGAACCTTTCTAATGTAAGCGGCTGCTAAGCTCTTTTCTTACTAAATCTACTTTGTGTTAGGTACTGTCCGACGTGTAAGAAGCACCAGCTAGCAACAAAGAAGTTGGATCTGTGGTCACTTCCTGAGGTTCTAATCATCCATTTAAAACGTTTCTCCTACACAAAGTACTCGCGGGAGAAACTGGACACCATCGTCAACTTCCCTCTTCGGTTAGACCCTTTCTTCTTTTGGTTTTGTTTCCTTTCTTACTTCTGGTCTTTTCAAATCAAGTGTCTTAAATGTGAAGTGAATTCAAACGTTGACTATGGGTAGGTGCAGGATGAAACAAGTAGTTAGGAACCAGTCGAGAGCAGTGAAATTATGATTATACGTTGTTGTTGTGGCTGATCAAATGTACGCTTACCATTCTGAATAAATGCTATGACTAGTGTCTTTACTTTGCGACTCCTCATGCTTTGCAGGAACTTGGACTTTTCTGGCTGTCTCCTGAGGAAGACGGGGAACAGCTCAGAGCCTCCCAGCAGATACGACCTCATCGCTGTGTCAAACCACTACGGTGGTCTGCGAGATGGACACTGTATGCATGACTTACTTCTGCGTGCTCTGGAATCATAGTATATTTTCTGTTCAAACGGGTCCATTCTAAAGACCAGAATTAGTCAAGTAAAGCCCAGATGGGTGAATAAGTGGTAGTGGCCATGGTGGAATCAAGGATCTGAGCAGGGTTAAAAACATTCTGTGCTAACCACTGGGTTTGAACCAGAAATGAGTAGCTAAAAACCCTATTAATGCATTTCTTCTCATGTCCCTCTTTCTGTTCAGATACCAGTTATGCTCGGAACAAGGACAGCGGCCAGTGGTACTATTTTGATGATAGCAAGGTGACCTATGCATACGAAGAACAAATTGTGGTAAGGCAAGCTGAGACATCTTGGAGCTCATCGTTGTATCGTGGAACTTTTGTATTACTAGTAATGGTTCCCTAAAAAAAGAATACGATCTAGAGTTTCCATAAGAACAATAGAATCATAGAACCACGAAATAACATTATAATGAGTGCCAGTACGAAAGCTTTCCCTGTTAAATTAAATACTGAACATTTCTAATTGCAGGAGGCCATTTAATTTATTTTTCTGACATCTGATGTCACCCTATTACAACGTAATATTGTGGTGCTGGGCTTTTTTTAATTCCTATTGCTTTATCTCTCAAACTCGTTCACCTTGTTCATTTATATAGTCGCCCCCTTGTACTACCCCTTGTTTGTGTCTATAGTTAGTTTTCCAGGTTGTTCATAAACACCAGTACCAGTTACCTTGTAACCCATGTAAAAAAAATAAAAGTTTAGGTTACTCACAGGTGGGAGGAATTTGAAATGGTAGGTAGAGACAGGACACATTTGGCAATACTCTTACTACACTATTGGGTTAGTCAATCGGAGTTAGATTTCTTAATAATCCATAATGTTTATCATTTTTGATAGCTGTAGCTTGTGGTCTGAGTGGTGTTTGGGTACGTTATAGTGAGCGTTTGGAGAGTCTGGCGTGGAAGTAGTGATGCCAAAAACAATTTTGTATTTTGAACACGCTAACATACAGGATACTCGCTGGAAAAAAAACAGCCCAAGATGAAGTTTTTGGAACCGAAAGAAACTTTGCAATGTACTCTAAGCGATTTCAGTATTAGAGCAAAAGATACGTCTATTGGGCTGTAGTACCCTGTCTGGTCACCTCTGGCGTAAAGGAATAAAAACTGGACAAACGCTTGCTGTGTGTGGGCGAGCATAAGTTCTGTTGTTGAAAAATGCCAAATGACTGCCTGCCATAAGAGGCGACACACACGGCTGCTCATATCGCTGATTTGTTAGCGTCCCTCATATCACTACTAGAGGAGCGCGACTTGTTTACGATGGCTCCCCAGTTCACATTAGCAGTTTGTGTTAGTGTGTGGTGAGACAACAAAGGCAGGATTGAAGCTCTCGCCACAATGCCTCCATGTTTGAAGCCAACCATTGTCGAATCCCATCGTCCGTCCTTACATGTGATAAACAAGCATCTACTCCTCAGAGAGATGATACCGTGTCTACAGATGACCAGTAGGCTGCAGGGCCAATCAGAATGCTCCCATCAACACTATATTAGCAGTCAGCAATAAAAGATGGTGGGGATTTTGAACATATAGGAATGAGGTGGGACTTATCCCATAGGGAATAATGGAAATGGTACATTTAGGTAGCTGTTTTGCCAGTCCATTTTCTCTGGTAACGCTGTAGAACATGTGCATTCCTGCATCTTTACAACTGTTATTTCAATTCAATTCAATTTTATTTCTATAGCGCTTTTTACAACGTAGCATTGTCTCAAATCAGTTTTACATTATCTAAAAGGCCAATCCCAAATTGAGCAAGCCTAGAGCGACAGTGGCAAGGAAAAACGTCCTAAAATGGTAGGATGAAACCTCGGGAGGACCAAGACTCAACAGGGGACCCGCCCTGCATGGGCGGCCTAGATGTTAATTAAACAAATTAATGAATAAGGGTAGATTCACACTGTAGTGAATCAGATCAGTAGCTGCTTATGTCACTAAAACAAAAGAAGGACCTATTCAGAGGTCACACAAATGTTAAAACAGAAATCTGTACTCCAGATTAACGTAAGCTAAACTAGCCATTTTGTTTTTGTTATTTTAGACCAACGCTGCCTACCTTCTGTTCTACCAACGCCAAGACAAGATCCGCCAGCCGACCCTCGCTCCCCCTGAAAATCACGTGGCTTCCTCTAATCACGACGGACTTGGTGGAGACATGGAGATAGACTGAAAGAGCTCCACTCTCATCTCATCTATCTGCTTGTACAGCTCTTTCTCTTCTTTCTTAGTTCCATCTCTCTCTTCATTTCATCTCTGTCACATTCTCAGGTCCTTCAGGGAGGTTTTAGTTCATACATGTTTCGGTTGTCCTCTGCAGGAAAAAAAAAAAACTTGAACCTTCTGCCTCATCCCGAACAGGAAGTGGGGAAGGAGGCTACTCACTCAGGCTGATGCAAGAGGCATCGTGGGGGGTAAAGACTGCAGGTTGTAGTTCAGGAGATTCGTACAGGAGCTGGTTGGGCTGGTAGAGACTGTTTGCTATGGGCCAGAGGAGCTGCTGGAGATTGAAGAACGTTCAGTCATTTGCCACGTCCTTCAGAAATAGCTTTAGCCAGTGAACTTTCCGAACAGCAACTTGTACTGGATTGACTAGCGAATTCGTTATTTTGGCCCAAGGTATGAAGCTCAATCCGTGTCTGGAAAACTAGCTTTACATTTCAGGGTATTTTGGGATCGACTGGAGATAATGCCCAAAACATTCCTGCTGGTATTGTAATGTTTTTTTTTTTTCTTTGCTCAGAATTATTTATCATTCAGCCATTTTAGGAACAACATAGTTTTACTGCATTGTATTATTTCATCATTTAGCCTACAAACCTTTAAGCACCAGCACCAGACCTTTTAGGTACTGGGGATTCCACCAGCATCTGGAGATGATTCCTGAATGTTTTAGCCACCCTTCCACTGACAGGGTGTGCAATTCGTCAAGTTTGTAGGTTCCTACTTTCATAATCGGAGTAAAGGATTTTGCTGGTCGGTCAAAGTGTGAATCCTATTATTGCTGATTTTTCCGATTTACACAACGAACTGACACGTCACTGACTGGCCAGCAAATAACAATGTAGTTCATAGCTCCATTCACCAGGCGTGCTGCTATTGACATTAAAGGAGTTTTGACTGTGATGACATATTTGCTTATGTTATTATGTTATCTTGACCAGATGATTGAGGGTTCGTCCCCAGGCTCAGCCAAAGCTGCCGCCTTTGGGTTCTCAGTTTCTAAGATTGTACCTTGCCATCAATAGGAAGCTGATCTGGTTAACAGCATGTGCTAAATGTAAAAAAAAACAAAAAAAAAATCTAGTCTAGTGTCTAGTCTAGCACAATTAGACTGCAAGGACGACCACTGATTTTAACTGGCGTACGCTTCGCTCACTACTATCACACTGAATTATGATTAAAATACAAGGTAGCATGTTACTCTACAGAATATCGCCTTCTTCAAACAACAAGGCAGCTTAAAGATTTAATACGTTCTCCAGTTCCAAACCTTATCTTTATAATTAAAGCCTGCATTTAGGAGCCTTAAATAGGGATAGATATATGCTTAGCACCTTTGTGTGGCTTCAATTTAATGTTTTAGTGGGTAAATTCAGTAATTAATGAGCAGTTTTTTTCCAAATCACAGCATGTGCTTACATGGCTTAAATCCTGCTGTGAAATTCCTCGTTTGAATCAGAGCTGTGAAACTCGACGCACTAAAGTGGAAATTGGAGATCAGTCAATTTGTTCATGAGTGAAGTTCTTTTTAAAGACGGCACTTGTGTCAGAACAAACAAACCTTCATTAATACAGACTGGTACACTATCGAATTTCTACCAGCAACAAAAACACTGTCGTCTGTTTCCTTTAAAGCTTGCCATTTGCTTCTGTGTGCAGTGTTCTTAGGTCTGTGTAGATAAAGCACCTTAGTCTCCATCCCAAAATTCTTGAATATCTGCTTCAAAAAGAACCTAAAATGCTCTTATTTAAATGATAATGATAAAGAAAGAACCAAGCGTAAGAATACAGTAACATACAGAGCTAGTGTTAAGAAAGGAAGAGGCAGGATTTAATGCCATTTAATGCTATGCATAATGACCAGACCCTAATCCATGGCAACCAATGGTTAGATTTTGACACTTGGCAACCGTTCTCAGTCACTTGCCGCTTACACCGGGTTTGGCAATTTCATACTTGGTGTTTCATTTACCGCTGATCCTCTCTAATTGACTGCTTAACTCGCCTGTGAGGGAAGGAACTACGACGTGTCTTGCTCTGTAGCAAAGAAACGCTTGTGTACATGACATAGAATTTGCAAACTTGAGCTCTTGCATTGGTTTTGCTCTTTTTGCGACTGACAAATTGGATCTGAAAGTACAGCAAAAGGCATTAGTAAACGCCTCGTGAGTTCATGTGATTTTTCCAGTAGCAGTAGTAGTTTTAGTAATGAAGCTAGTAAGTTACCGTTAGCCTGTGGGAAAACAAAACTGCTGTCTTGTTCTAGTTCTCAGAACTGATAGAGAGAGACCGTGATGCTGTTTACTTGCGTGTGTCGCCCAACCTGACTGTGATGGAAGCTTTGTTCAAACTCGAGCTGGATTTTATCGCTTACCAGCTTAGAGTTGAAACGTTTTTAGTCGCAGGCATATTTCAGAATACGTAGCTTTACACTGTGTACTAAGGTTTAAAAAAAAACGTTTTCGGGGGAGGGGGCTTGGGGTTGAAAGATTTCCACAGCAGACGGGCATGCTAATGTGAGTAACCTGATCCAACAGCTAGCACCTTTTGGAAATGCTAACCTATATTGGAAAAAAAAAGATCATTTCAGCTTTATGCCTGTTTTTCCCCTGAGGTACTTCAGATCTGATTGGACGGCTTCATGGTCCTAGTGCTCCTGGCTTATAGTCATTGGAAACTCATGAGGCGTCTCTTGTACGTTCTCTATGCCATGTGGGACCTTACATTTTGAGATTTGCTTTGCGAATGATGAGAAACTTGCTTTAAAAGGCCAGTTTAAACCAAGAAAAGTAGCATTGCGTGTAACAAATGATCTGTATATATTGAGCAGTCAGATTTAGTCAAATTATTCCTTTAAGCTCTGGGGTATATGTCAGGGAAAATGGGACGAGAGGGCGGAGTTGCAATATGATTTCTGTGAAGATTAGCACGGAGATTTTTGCTGACTTTAAGCCTAGCTGTGTAACCGCTCGCTCGTGAGCTATTTATGTTCTGAACTGCCGTAACCAGCGAACGATTCCGATTCCAGCGCCTCCACCTCTCTGCTGTTTTTTTTTTATTTTTTTTTTTTTTTTTTAGCAGGCAGTCACTGCCCTGAGAGCTTCCACATTTTTCATGATCATCTTTTAGCACTGTTGCAATGACTTGGAAAGACACTCTGTCGCAGGACTCAAACAGAGATCTATTTTTTGGCAAAGAGCTTGTATTTTTATGCTGGCGGAGTTAGAGCGGGAACAAAAATAGTGTTCTTTCCATCGACCGTGTGCAATCTGTAACGAACTGTGGAGCGACGATACTGTTTGCGTAAAAGTGCTTTCTGGATAGAGCTCTTAATGATTTTAAAAATGCATCTGTACAGTATTTTTGTATTGTAATAAATCTTTGTTCGTAAAGAACGGATGCAGGGGGCGGGTGAGCTTTTATTTTGATAATAGATGGAAAATATAATTGTATACTCATTTTGATATGAATAAATGGTGACTACTATAAAGATTTAATATCTTGGGCATCATATTGATTTGTATGAATTTTGCCTTTGTGGTTTATCCATCCATTATCTTCCACTTAATCCACACGGGGTCACGGGTCTGCCGGTGCCCACCCGGCAACTCTGGGTGCAAGGGAAGGAACAGCCTAGACGGGGCACCAATCCATAATAGGGCACACGTACAGTCATGCACACAGTTACACACTAAGGGCCACGCTCAGAGACACCAATTCACCTAACACACCCATCTTTGGACTGCAGGAGGAAACCAGAGTACCTGGAGTAAACCCACGCAGACCACAGGGAGGACATGCAGACTCCACACAAAAAAAGAACCTTTACAGTGGAGTTATGCTTCTCACAAAAATGTGTTTTTCTACGGAGTGTATTACAACTGACCTGCGTTGTGAGTCTTTTGTGTTTACTGTGTGATGTAGCCTGACAAACCCCCGCATTCGCCTATTTAAATAAGTCGTAAAATATTTTGAAACAACAGTTTACAAGAAAGTGCAACACGCTCCTGAGATCCCTGCTTCAATTCCAACCTTAGACTTCCCATGTCTGTGTAGGTTGAATTCTCACACTCCAATTTCCTCCCAGATGTCAAAGACGTTTGGTTTATTGGGCACTTTAACTTATCCCAGTGTACATTTAGTATCGTTATAATCTCAAAAAATACAAAATAATCCTACAGGATCTTTCTAGGGAACAAACTTAATTATGGCATGTCTTCTAATTTGGTGTGTTAAAAGTTTATTTTAGATATATTAGTCTTTTGTAAGGTCTCGGCACTTAATTCAAAACTGTTAATAGTTCATTAGAATTTACCAAACTGACATTATTCAAGTTTATCTCTAAAACTTTTTTTTCATTCAGAAAAATGTTCCGATAGCCAGTTCCCAGCTGATGGCACAGGGCAGGAACAACCCTAGATAGAGGTCAGGATATAATGCTATTAAATATTCTCTGTCAAACATTGGTCACACATCCAGTATTTTCAACGTAACTGTAGTTTCTTAGATCCATTTTCAACGACAAATGAAGTCCAGTGTTCCCTCGTCACTTCACGGTTCATCTTTCAGGGACTCGGTGCATCGCGGGTTTTCAAAAAATATTAATGGAAAAAATATACCACTGATTTTCGCTGTTTTTAGGGTTTTTGGCAGAACTTTTACATTTTAAAAAATCACAAACTTTATAAATCAAATATGAATTCTAAGAATAAAGGAATGTTATAAATGATTAAATATAAGGATTGACAGTAAATAGCTGTCGTTTATAGTCAGTGTGTAGGATATGAGGTGCTGGAAGCTCGGTACGGACGGAGCATGTGTGATACGAGAGTGATGTATGGAGTGTTAAGTAAAGAGAACGTTCCATTACTTCAGCGTGTTGCTTGATCATTCAACAGTTAAAAACACTACAATAGCGTATTTACTCAGCGGATGAATACTCACCAAAAACGACAAGTAGGCCTAGAGCATCGGCCGCCTGAGTCATGATGAGTTTTTATCTGCCGTGTTGTGTTCGCAGTTTGTGAAAGTTTCATTATAGACTAAATTCATTCAAGCCCTACGATGCCACCCAAACGTTCCGCAAGTTCTACAGCTAAAATAGTGTATAAATACTTCAATATAGCGTCCCTAATTCACAGATTTTTGTTTATTGTGGGTGGTCCTGGAACGTAACCCCCGCCATAAACGAGGGAACACTGTATATATACACACATACACACACTGAAATCAGTTGCAGTTTAGAGTAATCGATTAACCACATGTCACGCATGTCTTTGGACTGTGGGAGGAAACCGGAGTAAACCCACAGAGACACCGAACAGCAAGGACCCAGGCTGCGCCACCCTGGGTTTGAACCCGGGACCTTCTTGCTGTAAGGCGGCAGTGCTACCTACTGAGCCACCTTATAAAGGACTTATAAAGGTCAGAGCTAAGAAACACAGGTCAGGTTTTGAAATTGAACATATGTAGCCAATATTAATGCTATCTTTCACAATAACTCTAAAACTGATAGACTGTGACACTGTCTAAAAACTTCAATCAGTTCTAATTCCTGCGTTAAAATCAGGCTGACCAATCAGAGCTTGGTTTCTGGGCAGAACAGCTTCATAAGACCTTCTAGGGCAAGCAACAGAGTGACTCCAAAAGCATGGATATTAGAGAAAACATCTGGTGGAATAAAAGCTGAAAGCTGAAGCTGAAGAATGATGAACCTCACAGTGAATGGATGGACCCATCTTACTGTTTAAGAGCATTCTAGTCTGTTCATGATCACAAAACATACTAACTAGAGCTTCCTGCACTATTTTCCTCTCGTGTCTTTGGGTTTTTTTTCGATAATATTAAGAAGACACAGCAAATTCTCCATCAGATTAAGAGACAGGAATTTAAAGAAAGCTAAAACAGACAGGGAGTTAAAAATCGCTCTAGGTGTGAACAGGTCATATTCCAGACGGTTAGTATGGACATGAGACTGACCGGTGAGACCGACCTGGAGAACAAGGTGTTTATGCCAGAATGTTCTGATGAGGGAAATGGGCACTTTGGCCTGTCTAGGGGTGAAGTAGGTACTTGAATAAAGTATTGTGTATTTAACAGATTGTTTTTTGACTATGAACACTTATTTGGGTGAAAGGTGTGTTTGGAGTAAACAGGGTGTTTCGAGTTGGGGTTTCAGGTTTGGGATGGATGAAATATTTTGGGTGAGGGTTGAATCTGGGAAGTGAAAGGGATTTGGGGGGTAAACGAGCGTTTCCTGTTGTGCTGCGAGGTGCCAAACGGATCCTCCGATCAGAGCCAAGTTTACAAACCAGAGCAGGCAGCTACTTCCTGTCCCACACAGCAACCGGCTTTCATCTGCGACAAAACACAGGGTCCGAGAATAGCACGCGCACACACACACACACACACACACACACACACACAGACTCACAGACTCACACACAAATAAATACTACAACAAAAAGAAAGTAATAATTCAATAGTTCAACACTGCTAAGAAATAATTAGGGGATATTTCCTTA
>JAUZST010005982.1:0-15169 GCA_034779995.1 Parotocinclus haroldoi
CTATTTATTTTTGTTATGAGGCAGTCCAGAGTTAATAACGGCCTTGATGCCATGATAATGATCATTGTTATTCCCGGTTATGTACTTTATTATTATTATTAAGACCCACGGCATATTCATCTAGATAGATACGCGTGCGTTCTGTACACTATTTATTTATTTATAAGATATTTAAAATAAACCCTTTGGTTTTTTAATAGACCCAATATATTTCAAATATTCAATATACATTCAGTACTTTAGAAACCTATGTAATTCGTTTGACAGACAATCATAGTTATATCGAGCTTAATAAATACGGAAACATGAAAGCGATTCAGTAATGTCTATCTACACTGTGAAACATGGGCACCGTCTTCACTCAGAACGTAAACCTCTTCCATGTTAGAGAACCCACACGGGCAGACAACGGCAAATCTACATAATGCTCATGTGGAAAGCATTTTATTCGCGTTAAGGGAAAAGTAATTGAGCCTGCGCGTTATTACCGCAGTGTCAGGCTCGGGAAGGCTTGGACGCCATATTTTTCTCAATCACTCTCATTTGCATATCACAGGGCTCATTCATAAAAAAAGGCCAAAATGACAACTTTTGGTGTTTAGACCGGGCCTGGTTGGGGATAAACGCGAACCCACGTGCGATATGGCCTAAGAAGATGTGGTCTTGTGTGGCTGTTGCCTTTATTTTCGGCCATATTATCCGTGTTTTTGAAATGGTCTGGCCGCTTGTTGACTGTCACTGAGCAAAAGCTGGTCGGGAGGCGCTGCGGTCACGTGACCGCCTCCATTCATAAACTACCTGGCTGCTCATTCACACAGAGCTGTACAGTACAGAGCGCAGCACTCACAGGATCACAGCAGCGCTGCTCTACAGCTTATCCAACACACCTCGTTCATTTCGAATGCCTTTTGTTGCTAGGCTCAAGGTTAGATATCTGCACCAAAGCCCCGAATTGTCTCTGCTTCATGCTCGTGTTGTCTCACTATTTTCTCAGTGTATCAGATCCACCTATTATTCCCATGTCCTTGACACTTCATCTGCCACATCGTAGAATAATGCTTAAAAGACAGCTGGATCTTTTCCTGCTTGTGATACTAGTCTTTATGTGTTTCACTGATTTCTTTAGCTTTTTTTTCATGAATTGCGCAATGCCGAAGCTCTGCTGGCGTGGTCAGAAAAAAAGGACAGAAAAGAGCAAATGTTTCAGAGATTCTAAACAAATTGTCTATTCATGTTACAATGGCATTGCATGTCCTCTAGTTCTCACAAATGGATTGTGTGTGTGTATGTGTGTGTGTGTTTTGTGTGACCATGTTGTCTTGCTTGTGACGCACTTTTCATTTCCTCTTCACCCATAATTTACACGTTGGCAAAACCCTTACACTGCACATTTGGCTTTACTACTGCAATACACGTTCTTCTGGGTGCGGATTTTGGGATTGAGACAGTTTGGTTTTCAATTGAAATCTCCTTCTTGGTCACATTGATAATCTGTTTAGTGTGCTCTGACTTTGCCTGTGTGTGTCATATTTTACAGGAAGCCAAATGTAGACTAATCTAAATGGTGGGCCAAAGGTTACAAACTAACAGGAAACGATTGTTTAATTTGTGTGTGATAAAATGTGTGGTTTATGACACATCACTATCAAGTGAAAGGTAAAGTTGTCTTATGCAAGATTGCTGATGGTTGATGAACACTGTTTGTTTAGAACCGTTGGTGTCATTTGTTGGTGTGCACTTCTTTCCACATTGTTCTAACGTTTCAGGTTAATATTTTATCTCCTATTACTATAAGGCACGATAGGAGATGAAAACAGTCCTGCCAAACCATTTTAGCCTTTAATTCTAGGTAAAACACTGAATTCTAGGAATTAGAAGTAAAACACAACAATCTGATATGCCACTGACCACCATGGGAACTGGTACAAGTTCTGGGGATGCCTTCTGACTGGGTCTGGTGTCCCATACAGATGAGAGAGACTGGTCTGGTCTGGTGTCCCCTCCAGGTAATGCTCACTTCTCCATCTTGTGTTCTCCAGGTCAGGAACCGTAGCCTTTGTGATCCCAAGCCCTAAAAAGCACTGTTAAATCTTGGAGGGAAAATGCTTGTTTTATAAAACATGTTATGGCGCAAGTTGGAATGCACAATATTGCTGTCCATATTTAATTGGGTTTGTGTGTTTTCTGCCAAGTCATGGTTGCAAAGAATTGAGTTAGTAGTCCATTGTCATTTTGCAGCAAATCCTCAACTCTCTGGTATCGGAGATGGTTAAAGATGTAAAAGTGTAAATCCATGTGTTTCTGTATGTGATATTTATATATGATCTTTTATTTTTGTAAGCAGTGTCGTTGAAAGCCTCCGTCCTGGCTCTAGAGTAGGCGAAGCACATTGTATGTAGAGAAGTGGTGTCAGGTACGGTGCACACGAGGACTATTATGTTGCAACAGTCTGTTAACACTATAAGTTATAAGACACAGGCCTTCATGATGTCAATGTAGATATGGGCGATAGTCTTCACTGCATTATGGAGCTTATGGAAAGGAGACATCTTTTATGATGGCAGCTTGGCATGTGCCAACAGTCAGATAACACAGTTCACTGCATTAGAATGTTTTCACTGAGATGTAGTGGTGGGACTGTTTTTGTTCATGTACGATCATAACTACGATTGTAAATTGTGATACTTGCCTCTATAGACTTGATGGAGGGGGGGGCAATTATAACAGCAGTTCAGGCCAGCTCAGCGTTCTATTACATATATGAGCACATACAGTATTTTAGAATTGGGTTTGTTTTGTAAAATACATATAACTAAGTCAACAGTTAACATCTGTAAGTTGAGTAGAAGCTGTTGACACGCAATTTATATTGTCAGCCTGCGGTCAAGCTAAAAACAACCTTTCATTCATGTTGCTGATGAGTGACTGAAGCAATCATGCTGTTACCAGTACTCACATCCCCTCATGCTTTGGCTAACGGTTTTGGCAGAAAGATTCATCGCGGTGGAAACAATATTTGCTCATTGAGTGACGTTGCGACTATCCCAACGTAGTTAGGCAGAAAGTTTTTCAGAATGGTATTAAACAAAATAATCTGATAATTCGGTGAATTAGTATATGAAAAGCACTTCAGCATTTTATGATGTTTGTTTGGACCTATAGACAAAAATAAACCATAAAATACCCAACCTACAAAAAACGGCCAAAAATAAAAGGCTTACATTTGGCAACAGTATTTGCTATTTAAACTGACTTCACAACTAACTGTGGCTTGGCATTACATGTATTATACTCTCCATAATGTAATCTTATCTTTAAATCATTATTGTCTATTTGTTGTTATATTTCATATGGTTTTTTTCTTTAGATAAATTCTCGTTCTTTTTTTTTTTTTAATTTAGCCTTTTTGTATTTAACCTAGTACAGTAATATCTCAATACCACTCAAGAAAAGGTTTCCAGTAAGATATAATGTAAATCGACTTGATCTGTTCCAGACCCATAGAAAATCCACATTGTATAAGGCGTTATATGCATTAATAGAGTACTTTTTATATGTAAACACTATATTGTATAGAAACAAATGAAAACATTTAGATTAAATTAAATATGAATAAATTGTTGCTTTGCTGTTATCTCCCTTCTTCTCTTTATTATGTCTGACGTGCTCCTGTTTTGGGGCTTGGAAGGACCCTTGGTGAGGCTCGTGTCAATTCAAATATTACAAGTAATTCCGAATGGACAGCACTTCTTCCAATTGAACTAGACCACGTACACTTTGAATACGCTAAGAAAAGCTATGTCTATGACAGTAACACAGTTGAAGATGATGGATTAAAATATCAGCTTTCTCAAATAGACTGTATATTCCATCTTGTGTGTATATATAGACTTTTATGACCATTGACTTCCTAAAGTCAATGATCATAAATGAATAATAAATATATATTTTAAAAATATACCAGCACTTGGGCATCAGGAGTTCTAAGTTAAATAAAAGTCTCATATGCAATCATATTATGTGCCTTTATGATACAAAATAAATTTGTGTTGATGTTTGTTGTGTTGATTTCCAGAACAGATTCATTTCAAGTGCATATGAATTCTTTAATGTCTTTTTCATGACGGTTTAATAAGTTGGGTGGAAACTATAAATGAATTCTCTCTAGTCTTGCGTGAAAAGAATTAAATGTTGCCAAGCCAGTTTTTGAATGCCACCAGCAGTCCACTTTGCAGTAAATGCAGTTACTTTTCGATTTCTCGCTTTGATGTGTAGGAGCTGTTGTTCGTGTTTTTGTTACAGCCAGGCAGGACGGACACAAGTCCTTTCAAAGGGGAAATTTCTGAGATGCAGTTCTGTCATGCCACAGTTTGTTTTTGTACATTTGTACTTCCTGTGATGACGGTTTTGTCAGCTTTGTGGCCTGAATGAAACATTACATCCACTTTTGTTCAGGCCTCATCAGTCTACATACTTTTCCCCACCTAGATTAGAGATGAACTAAATATGGACACACAAGTGGTGAACTTGTGAAGCAAGTGCATTCTCCTTGAATCAGGGAATTCAGTGTGAGATGGGTAAAATGAAACGAATGACCAACGGAATGGTTCCATCTGCCTCATGTAATTTCATTGCAAAGTCCACTCTGAAAACGACCAAATATTAAAAAATATCTAGAGTGTGTGTTTCTGGAGCTTTGTTTTTTTGTGGTCTGTTTGTTGTTCCTGTGAGGTTGGTTGTGTTATTGGTTGTGCGTCGCAATCGCACGTCACTTAAGGAGAAGTTGTTGTTCAGTAGCTGAAAATGTATTCTCATCTGATCTGATCTTGGTGCTTGAGTGGTGCTATAGTCTCACACACTAGCCCACAGGGACTGAGGTTTGATTCCCAGCAGTGCCTTTTGGTCTCATTGGTCTCATTGGTTGTTTCAACCAATCATCATTTTTTGTGTCTGAGGGATAGAAGGCTAGATGGGGGGTGATCCCCAGCCTCTGATGGTCTGGAATCTCTTTCAGGGCACCTGACCTGCATAAGAGATAAAGTGTGGGGAAAAAAAATCAAATTGGTCTTACACAAAAATAAAAATGGTTCGATTTTGCAGTTGGTTCTTGCACATCAAAATAAAGCACCCAGTTTTTGTTGGGTAGTTGTCTAGAGGGTAACCAAAGGATTTCTATTACCTTCCTAGAGTTTTTACTTCAGTTATCACGTTTGCAAAGCGTTTTGTCACATTATTAAAGATCACAGAGTATTTGGTATTTTTGTTTAGGAAGGAAACATGTCGAACATTAGACCTCTACAGTCGAGAATCGTAGGCATGTGGGTGAAAACATATTTCCGTTTTTGTTTAATTTTAGTAAATATAACTCATATTTTTGTGTCTGGTTGATGACTCTTGGTTTCTGGTTTGCAGACATGTTTGTTCCGATGGTTAAACTTAAATACTGGGTGAGACCTAAACCAGTTCCCTCACGTCGCTCTCATTTCCTATTCATATTTTAGGAACAGAGCAAACAGAGAATCACATGCCTAAGTACATTTTTAAAAGAAAGACGTGTCTTGACTTTTAAAAAAAAATTACAGTAAGGTAACAAAATACATGATATATGGTGGTGTACCCATGTGCGGTGCTGGATTAAAACTTGGCTATGCTCGTTGATGGTTACAGCTGTGCTAAGCCTGTGTTCCTTGCTATATGACCACAGGCATAACAGGTTGCAGATGTAAATCCCAAATCTTGTGCTTTTCATCAAGTCCCCAGAGTCTTTGAAAGCAAGAAGGGTAAATGAGTTGCATGGCGAGGTATGTAGTGATCGAATGGGGCTGTGCGTCTTTGCAGTGAGGAGTACCTGTATATAGATTATTTATTTTGCCTTCAGAGGAAGAAAAACGTTTTTTTTTTTTTACCTAATTAGACAACACTTACATATTTATTACAGAGTCTCTGAGTGTTTTATACACTGCTCACAAAAAGTAGGGAATATTTAATTGTGGGATATTTCATTTTAAAATATCACCTGATTTTTGTGAGCAGTGTACTTTGGGCTATGATGGTGTTTCTATTATAACATAATAATATGCCTGTAATACTGACAGGAAATTTGGAATGGAGAAACGAGTTCCTGAGGTACAGCTAACCAGAATCAATGTAGGGAATATCTGTGGCGCTGGCACAGCAAGTTAGATTTGTATTAGTCACCGTTGGCTCGTTTATAACATTTCACCTGTCTAGCTGCTTATTAAGGCAAATATCTAATCAGCTATTGATCACATGATAGCAACTCAATGCATTAAGGTATGCAGACATGGTAAAGACAACCTGCTGAAGTTCAAACTGAGCATCAGAGCAGGAACAGGAGATTTAAGTGGCTTTTCGGCTTTTAAGTGGCTTGGTTGGTGCTGGAAGGGCCTGAGTGTTGCAGAAACCGCTGATCTTGTGGGATTTTCACACACTGCCATCATCTGACGGCTACTACTGTCATCAGGATAACGTGCCGTGTCACAAAGCTCAGATCATCTCAAACTGGTTTTTTGAACACGACGTCGAGTTCACTGTATTGTGCACTGTGATGCAACTGGAGATTGACATGATGGATGTGCAGCTGACAAATCTGCACCAACTGCAGATACATGTGAAGCAGATGGAGCCCAGGTTTTACCCATATTAGATCAATTCAACGTGAGCCCCATGGGTGATACGAGACACATCAATGTGCTTATTAAAAATGTTAAAGTGGAACAAACTGTATACTCACACAAGTTTCCCAGAGACTTTCGAAGAAAGAAAACTGCTCTTTTTCACACGTTTTTTTTTTTATGCTGTGCTTACCATGCTTTAGCTTCTGGTCTTATCTACCATTTAATCCTGCTCCAGTCGTAGTTCAGTAGCGTTTAGTGAACACCAGGTGTGATTGGAGCTAGAGAAAAGCTTTTTCTATCATCTACTGAACTCTTTCAAATAGTTTGACGAATGGTTTGTGTAATTACAGGTTTAGAAACTTGTTGACCCTAAAATTCGTCAATTTTTCTGTCATTCACCTGTGATCAGTTTGAGCCTCTTAAACCAGCGCGACTGTGCTGAAAACACTTTTAAAACAAGCATATACACACACACACACACACACACACGCTAGCACTAGCACTACCACGCTACCCTCGTTATGGTAGGTTTCACTTACATACAGATGCACTTTGTAGTTTTATAATTACAGACTGTAGTCCATCTGTTTGTCATCTTTACTCTGTTCTAGAATGGTCAGAACCACCACAGATCAGGTACCGTTTGGGTGGTGGATAATTCTGAACTGACATTGATGTGGTGGTGGTGGTGTGTTATGCTGGTATGAGTGGATCAGAAACAGCAGTGCTGCAGGAGATTTTCAATAGCTGAGTGTCACTGCTGTACCAAGTATCGCCCACCATTGTCCACCAGCATCCTGTGGGCACTGATGAAGAACTAAAGAATGACTGTGTGTGTGTGTGTGTGTGTGTGTGTGTAATGAAAATAAATAAATCGTGGCCTGATTTAAGGTTAGCATGTTTTTTCGATTTATTTGTGTTCCATGGTTTTCTCAATGTTAATGATGGAAATTTGACTTATGTTAATACCCTAGTGAAGTACAGAGTCTAGATGGACGCTTACTAGTTTCTAAACACTTAAGCTGGACGAAGATTAGGAGATTTCCGTGGTCTTAGATTATTATAACAAGTCACTGAATGAGCTCATTCCTGTTAATTCTTGGACAGGTTCTCTGACAGATTATGACGTCATGTTCACAGTGCGCAGCTGTATGATTATTTAGTCATGCTGGACATGTCTATTAACCAGATAATTTTAAATAATGCGAAGAATTCATAGTTTCAGTCTTGTTGAAGCCAAAAGGAATCCATTTTGCATTATTTCAATAACTTTGACCTCAAACACATGATAGCCTCTATGATTGCACTCCGTGTTTTTTGACTACTAAAATATTTCTAAATAACAGATTGACATACTTATTTAGCTTCATATTTATTGTTTTTGTCGTCTTGTGCACATTTTGTACTCCGGTCCCAGGCTGTTTTAGCTATATAAAATTTCCACATTTTGTTTTCCTTTGTTTAGGTTGTTTGGGATAATGATGCTATGACTTGTATTTGATATTTTAAGTAACCCTTGTTTAAGGACAAAACAAAACCATACCTAGCAGTGCAAAGTACATGATGCACAAACCTGGGTTTTAATTAATTATTATTGTTTTCCTTAAATTGTTGGAATGAAAGTCACCCCAAACAAGTTTGGAGGGTTAAGTTAAGATATGATGGCTTGCTTATAAGCTGTACTCGCGCACACACCCGCCCTGTGCATGAGCGTGTTTGACCTTGTGACTTGTGTGATCGCTCTATATTGTGCGATTCAGATCACGGTTCAGTGCTAGTGGTACCACTGGCCTACTTGACGAGGTGGGCAGTTCAGTCGATCAGATGCAGTGTGATCACTAACCATGCCTGAGCAGGGAACACCATGTAAACGGGTTCTGTAAAAATCTTCTGATACATGCAGCACAATCAGCTGAAAATCGCTGCGTTGCTTAATCAGTAAATCTATAAGACGTATGAGACAGACAGCTGTGTGTCAGTGCGCTCAAATCGACAAAGTACAACCATTGTGACCTTTCTTTACCAAAAGCATAGTATTATGATAAGTTAAGCAAGCTTGGGCGCAGAAAGTCTAAGTATAGTGTGAGGGCAGGCCAACAGGAACAATCGTGCTCAGGCACGGTACAGACCACCGGGGATAATGTACCAATGTTTAAAAAAATATTTGCCTAATTTAAAGGTGCTTTATTTCCATCCTTTATTTAGTTCAATTTAGTATTTAGTCTACCAAGAGTGTCAAATTCTCTTTGCGCACATACTGTATACAGTCATTTTAGGCAAATAAAAATGGGGATGAACTAAATGCTTTACTTTAATACAGACGCAGAGATTCACGCCGAAATACAGTGACAGATTTCTTGTACTTTTTTTCTTACTTGCCTTTCCTCTTGTATTATTGCAGATTGAGTCAGGATTTTCGTAAAGACTAACTAATCCATGAATACTTGTAAAGTTGATGTGAACAGGATGTGATTGTACAGAAGCTTATGAAATTACCACTGTTAGTAATTGGAAAAGCAGAAAAACAGAGGCTTTGAGGTTGAGTCACAATAATGAAATTAAATAGCCATCCGTATTGAAAAGAAGCGAACGTTATTTAGCCCAGTTCAGACCTGTCTGTGGACAGGGTGGTGTTTGATGGTGGGAGCCGTGTTTCTTGTCCCTCTCAGCTCGTTTTGTGCGTTTGCTCTGTCGATTAGGACTCCGTCCCTAGAGAGCACTTGAACATCAAAGCCCACAGCCACGTTGCTGCAGTCCAAACTTGCGGTCCTGCTTTTTCTGTAAACCTAGTGCAAGGTTTTAATTTTCCAAATGTTTGCGGTTCAAATTAAGATAATCTCAATATGTGGCTTGATTGATGTCGAGAATATGTTTCTGCTTTCAATACACAAGCTGGAGGCCTTGATTTATTACCACACCACAGCATTTGGGCACTAAAGCAGTTTAGGCTTGTGTTCTGAAAAGGGGGGTACAATAGAAGGCCAAAAGCTGATTGCTCCAGATCTTGCTGGACTACCATCATTTCAGTAACCTCGTTTTGCTCTCAGGGCTTATTATGGAATGCTTTGTTGTAGTTCATCTAGCCGTCTTGAACCTGTGCTCGTTACTTTAGCTGTTTTAATGATTTTCAATACATCATAGGCTTAAATTAGTCAGCTGCAACATTTAGTAACATGCAGCATGCCAGCAAGAGAAAGAATGCATTTTATCAGCCGTTTAGCACAAATGAAAGGCAGATGTTAATAAAAGGTCTAAATATAGCCTATATTGTCTTTCGATTGGTGAGTTTTGCTGTGAAGAGTAAAAGAGCAAATGAACTGGTTTAAACTTCCAAAGCATTACCGTCACCTGAAGTTAAGATGAACTTTGCTGTTTCTTCTTTTTTTTTCGCTTGGTTTTGCTGCTGAATCATGTGTCTTCTTTAGAAACCAAGTTTTAATACCTGGCATTGTTGGTATATTGCTTCTGTTGTAAAACATTTTACAGAATGAGTTGTCTTGCGTTTGGGTTGGGCAACCAGCTCATTATGCAGAACTCTACAGGACTCGCACTTTGCTCACAGTTGCTTCTTCGTTTTATTTAGGAGCACTTGTGCAAGACAAGATTTTGACCCGAGTAGACTGAGTATTGATTGGGTCTGGCTCAATATCTAATGAGCCCCCTGCTCTCTGCTTTCTACATATGCAGTTCTCTATATGAAGGGCTTTGTAATTGACAAAGGAACCTTAAGGCAGGTTAGTGAATGGGAAGGTGTGTACCGAGTTACCGATTAAGTCAACAGTTGTTCACGCTCTCTCTTACATGGGCCATTAACATGAACACTAGGGATATCTTCTGATAATTCTGGAATACACTTTTGCTGTTTTTATTGGAATTTTAATATTTTTCATCTTACATTTTGAAGAATGGCTTTTAAAATACAAACTAATTCGAGTGAAAAAGGAGCAAATCTTTAAAAGATTTGACACGGCCAGTTCATTTGTTGTTGCACAGTTTGTTAGTTATCCTTTAATCCTTCATCAGTGCTCACAGGATGCTACCATTGGAGGCAGGGCATTATTGGTTGGTGGCTACTCCATGCCGTTGAGATGTTTAAAACTCCAGCAGCACTGCTGTCTGATCCACTTGTACCAGCAAAACGCACACTTACTCACCACCACCCTGCCAGTGTCTCTGCCGTGCTGAGAACGATCTACCAGCCAAATAGTAAATCTGAATAGGTCCCACACACACACCTGATCATTAGAGAGCTAATAGTTTTATTAATTAAGTAACCTAGATAAATATTTGTGTATCATCTAGACTGCACAAGAAATTTGGATTCCCTTTTGGGTCTTGGACCTCTCAAGGTTTCTTCCTTACAATATTAGGGGTGTCACCATAGGCTTCCTCACAAGGGGCTGATCTATTTTTAAAGCTACGTTAAGACAACGCTCCATATTTAAAAGCATTATGTTAATACATCTGAATTGACATGAACGCACACACACACATTCACTCACCCAGGGACACAGCTGAACTAAGCGTGGTACCCATGGTATGTAATGTATAACTTCTTATATACTTTGCACACAAAAAATAAGATATTTCAGATATTAGACATTGTGTATTACATTTCTCTGAAAAACTGCTTCAGTTGACTGAACATGCCATGCCACCAAAACGTCTTCTGACAATATGAATTTTATATTTTATTTACCTTATGCACTATTTTACATTCAGTAGCTTATACTCTTTAATTAATCCTTCTTAGAATGTTGTTTTATTTACAACATTTACATTTTATTGTATTTATCTTTTTCTGTTTAGCTTCCATCTATTTAAACTATTACTATAAACATATTCATTATGTACACTTAAATATAAAATAATTCATTCTTACTTATGACATCCAGGCTGCCAAAGAAGGATTTGGTCCCTTTTTGAGTCCTGGTTTTTCCTAGTTTTCTTGCTAAACACAGTTGGTGCGTTTTTTTTCTTGCCACTGCCCTTGCCTTGCTCAGTTTAGACTGTGGCCTACATAGCTTTGAGACAAAAAGTGCTGTAGAAATATGCTTGACTTGACTCACTTTGGAAAAAAAACTGAAGATGTAAGGTAGTCATTTGTTTTTTTTTTTGTGTAGCTTCATGTGTTACACACAAATCGCAACATAGAAACAATTATGTGCTTTTCACTAAAATGTTTGGAGCCTCATTTAGTTTGCTCTTCTAAATACAAACAGGAGAAAAAAAATCGGATTTGAGTTTGAAATATCTTTTATTTACTCTCACTCAGAGTAATTTATTCAAAGTGTTTTCTTATTCTGCCCTTTTTTCCGTAAAGGAAATAGGCCAGCCGAGCTGAACAGGCCTTCTTTGGTTCGGTGCAGGAAAGAAGGGTGACATTTTTCCTTTTCTGATGCTAATGAAAAGAGGAGCTTTTCCAGCTTTAACTTGCAGAGCGTGTCTCTCCTGCAGCATGCTCCACTGCCTGGACATTGTGTGAGCACAAAAATCCAGGCCTGGTATCCAATAACGTGAAATTTCAGCAGAGAAGTGGCCATTGTGCGATGTGGAGTGGGAGGGGGAGAGGCTGGGGTTGACTTGGCAGGATCCCAGGGCTCAGGCCACATCCTCCTCCTCCCCTTTAAATCAGGCCAGGAAACGGCTAGCCCTGGATCCCCCTGTCTCTCGGGTCAGGCCTCACACACACACATGCACTCAAGCAGTGCTTCACATGCCACATCCTTATGCATTTCAAGACTGAGCAGCCTGTGCATTTAGGGAAGCCTAAACTCATTGAGAGTTCTCGTCCTTACTTAATTTGCTGTTTAAAGAATGCATAACACAGTCGGCCATTTGGTGGGAAACACTTGGACCATTTCATGGGAGCAGAAATTGCTGGTGCGTCACACTATCCTCCCACTCAGCGGTAGTGTGGTTTTACTCTGTAAGTTCTCAGATTTTGGCGAAACAACTTTGCCAAGGTTATGCATTCCCGACTGCAAGGTGGGGAATCACACATACACTGTCCTGTTCACTGTTTACATACTTAAAAGAATTGCTCGAATTATTTACACAGCGTGCCTTTATAGTTCCCCAGTCTGTCATATCAATTCCAAGACCTCAAATTCTTTTATTTAAGGCTTATGCCACTTCTAGTTTAGTCTGTAGTCTGCGTTCTATTACATGTTCCCAAAGAACCATCAACAAAGGACCGTGTGGTGGGCTTTGTTAACCCTCAGGACTTTTCTGTGCATTATTCACTGCCTACATTTCTACATAGTGTAGAATTGTTGGCGAATGCAGAATCAGAAGTGGTTTAACAATATACATATATGGTTTTAATACAATTAAGTAAATATAAATTAAAAAAAATTCTAACTTTTTGAGCCGTCTTGAAACCCACATGAAACGCGGTTTCAGTGCCATAATTTGCAAGAGTTAAAATAAAGAATGCACTGGCATCATTTTAGAGTATGGATTAGAGCATAGAGCCATATCACCATATGACGTGACATGACGTGGCACCATACGACAAAGCACTAAATCGGAGCACGTTTGAAAATGCTCACACGTGAACGATGAAAGCTGTTAACGGAGTGTACTGATGCATATGGATTTAATCCGTTAACTAAATCAGTTACCCACTAGTCAGTGTCTAAAAGGAAACCCAGATCATCTCACACCCATGAGCATATGCGTCAAAGTTTGTGAACCTATGCGAATGTTCGGTATTTTACACGTACATGCCTAAAGGATATAAACAGCCCTAACAGTAGAAAAGGATGGAGCCAGTGTTATACTTTGTGGTTTATTTATGGAGGGAAATGATCCAGTATCAGATAAAAATGGATTGCCCACTTTATTAATCCCATTGCGAGAGTCATGTATTACAGCAGCAGTACAATACAGTAACGCAAAATGAGAGCCAAGTACATTACATACATTCACCAGCCACTTTATTAGGAGCACCTTGCTGTACTCTTTAGAGATTTGCTCCATATTGACATAATAGAATCTGCGGGATACGTCGGCGTCAGCAAAAGGTGCCGGAATGGATTGAGATGAGGTGACTGTGCTGGCCACGAGAGTACTGTGAACTCGCTGTCATGTTCAAGAAACCAGTTTGAGGTGACTTAAGTTGTTTGTTTGTCTATTTGTTTTTACTTAACTTTGCTATCGGCATCAGTGGCAGAAAAACCTTAAAACCTTCAGGTTTCTTCAAGGTTTTATATATATATATATAATGTGTAATGTGTGTAAAAGGGGTACACTGGTCACAAAGAAATGGACATGGTCAGCAATAATACTGTGCAAATGGTAGCCTCAGATGCTCCAAGGATCTTATTGGATCTTGTTATTGCTTCAAGGATCATCATGTTATGCATTCGTTGATGCTCTCCTGCATCCTTTGGGGTAGTTCCTGTTGATTTTGAGTCTGGGTCTGTTTTCTCAGTCTGCGCATGCACACAAATGTAACCAGAGAGAGGGTAGAGCTTTCTCAGAAAGGGCCAGAAGTATCAAACACTTCTTTTGGGCTTGTTTGCATTTTGTTGCTTATGCTCTTGGAGGATTTGGCAACCCTGGAGCTAGTTGTAGCACCCATGAATTTAATACCAAGCAATTTCGGAATTGTAAACACAGTTTATTTAGATGCGATGATGTCAGCAATTTGGAATATCATGTCCATTTTCCACCATCCACTAAATAGTTTTGTTTAGAATGTGCTGTAGATTTTAAAATGACACATTTATTTGTCTAGAGAAAACTTTATTCTTAAGCATCAGTGTAGAAAGCATAGAAGGAGACGGAGACTTTCTGATTCATGATGTAGCATATAAGACCGCGTTATGTAACTGCTCCCATGGCATCATCCTGATAGAAGACAGAATTCTGTCACACCGGGTGTTGGATTTAAGATCAGCGTAATTCGTAGAGAATTGGAAATCTGACCTTAGATTAGATTAGGCTTTGAATGGATTCTAACATTTGGTACAGTTTGACATTTATAACAAAGTAGCCAAGCTGTTGTTGAAGCTTCATATTTCAGCTGAGTTATGGAGCTAGGCTTTGGCATCAGAGCCTATCAAGTAAAGTTTTAGAAATCCACTGCTTGTACAGAATACCTCCACATTTAAACTACGACATTTCAACAGTTAAAGCAAAACAGCTGAGATCTCCTCCTGGGATTTTTGAGGCAAGATCATTTCCCTTACACAGGGGTGATTCTTATAAACATTGGAAATAATGGTGTCTGGAACAATCATTTTGAATATTTGGTACTTTTGAGAATCGCTGGAACTTTTTATTTCTCTTCCTCTTTTCTTTGAAAAGAAGCCAGTCATCCAGCAGACTAACTTGGAGTCACGCCTCTTAGAATATCTGCTTCCTCCTGAACTCTGCCCTTTCAGCACCTTTGCTTTTCTGTTCATTGTTGTGTTCATCTGATTCACGTTGCTTTGGGGTGTGTGCTTAGGGTGTGTGTGTGTGTGTGTGTGTGTGTGTGTGTGTGTGTGTGTGTGTGTGTGTGTGTGTGTGTGTGTGTGTGT
>JAUZST010005983.1:0-40714 GCA_034779995.1 Parotocinclus haroldoi
AGCTTGTCAAATGTATTAAGCCACCATTAGACTGCATATACCAAGGTTTTAGCAATGGTAATGAACATATAGAATTATTTCTCATTCTGTTTATTAAATTACAAACAGAAAATATGAAATCTGTATTAAAATTCTGAAGAAAATGAAATCTGTTTTAGGTCACACTGCAGTATGAATCATTTTCCACAAAGATCCAACCAGTCATTTTCCTTTGTGGCCTCAGACTTTTGGCCATATGATGTAGGTTTTTATTCAGTTCTGGCCTTAGTAATTGTGGTGCTCTGATCCAGTAGCTGCGCTGTTGTAGGATGGTTGTAGATCTAGTAACAGTAGCAGATGGCTGACAGATTTTATGTAGGTCTTCTTACTGTACCAGCTGGCTGTAAGTCTGCAGTATGGAGGTCTAGGTGTTGGAAGACTGCGCAGTGCTCATGACGCAACTGAAGCAACAGCCATTAATCACTCTGTGCTCTACCGCCTGAAATAGGGCGTACCTGAGTGTTTACTGTGTTTAAAAAACACATTCACAACCCTCCAGAATGCCAAATGCCACAATTACAACGATAACCCCATGTGGAGATAAACGGTACAGGATGGGTTTGTGAACTTGTTTAATAGGGCTCCCAGGAAGCCCAGAAGTGCTTGTGTGCCATTAGAGTAGCATTTAATCAAAAGCTGTGGAAATGTCAGCATTGGCACCGCAGGATGCACCATCAGATGGAGCTAGATGCTACGGAGATGAGAGTTTATCGCACTCACATGGGCACACACGTTCTCATTAGGAGAGGAGAGCACTTTCATCAATACCACTAGGCTAACTTGAATATTTATGCAGTAATTAGAGGGGTGAAGAAGCCCTGCTTGGAGGCATGGCACTGCTCGGTATGGAGGATCATTGTAGTGTCATACAGGACTGATCAGAGCTGCGTAGCAATTAACCCTCTCAACCAGACTGTGGCCGACCTCCGCTCAAATCTCACCCCGTATCACACTGTAATCCCAATTTGCATGTACCCATCAACATCCTGGTACAGAAGATAATAGCAAATCTCACAAGTAATGTTAAGTCATTTCAACGGATAGCATTACCATACCATTTCTACTAAAGAACTTTTGTCCAGCAGAGAACCAGTGAACATTTTCAAGTGCATTGTACAAATGTTTTGAAAAACCCATGAATGTACCATGAACTGACAAACACACACACACACATACACACACACAAACTATAGTACAAATTTATTAGCACAAAGCTTATTTCCAAATAAACTGTTGCCTATCACGTTAAATTCATTGAACAATACACATAAAGTTACACATAAAAAACAAGAACTAAATTGGTAGTCCATTGGTGCAGCTGCCTCACCTCAGTCAGCTGTTTTTTGTATTGTACTTTTTTGTACTACTTTGGTATTGTACTAAGTATGACTTACTTGGGGAAAATGTAAAATATAGAATATGGTTTCTGGTGGATGTATATTTATGTGTATTGTTAACCATCATTTGTTTATTCCTCCTTTTCTGCATCCAAAAAACTTCCACTTTCTCGCAATTTCCATAGCATTCCAGATTTCTTGCTCATTGCAGAATTGCAAACGAAGGTGAAAGTGGCTGGCTGCCATTAGGTAGACATGTAATGAGTGCCATGTCAAGAAAATGTTCTTATGCTGGCTGCAAGAAAATAGTCCAGGCAAATACAGAGGCCTAGTGAAGGTGCAGAACTATGTCTGGATGGTGGACAATGAAACTGGGAGCTTTTTGTGCTTGTTGGTTGTCTGTCTGGGCCATCTGGGCCATGTTTACTATCTGTGCATGCCCTCATGGAACCATTACTCCTTCTATGTGTGTGTGTTATTATTTGTTAAGTTTATCTGCCATCATTTGCCAACGCTCAAGTAGCATCTAAAATAAAATCGGTATGAGAGCTGTTCTTGGGGGTTTCTATGGCTGGACATCCATAAACAAGCCTTCTGTAATGTTAAATGTCAGCTGAAATTAACGTAAATATATTATCTGGGCTGGTGAATCATGCTTAATCTGGGCCAGTCTTGATGAGTTTGCCTAGACTAAGTAGTTTCAGTATTTAGGCTATCAGATAGAGTGGCATGTTAAAAAAATCAATGATTTGACAAGATGATATAAAGAAATGTGTCTGGCCCCTGATTCAACCAGCATCCAACACCAGTGGAATGGATTGGAATGCCAATACGGATGTGGCGTTCAGATGCCAGAATGAGAGATGATGGAGAGATGATTGAATTGGTATTCCTTACGCATGTTTCTTGGTGCTTGGCATTAGCAAGAATGGCATGCTGACAAACAGATTTCACAGATGCACTGATCAATAGGAAGCTACAGAGCCCTCGCACCAAAAGGCTGTGAAAAATGAATTTGTATGGACATATGTTATGAGCCAGCATGCCTGATTTTGCAGGTTTCTCGTATAAGATTATGTGTTGCGCTTTCCCTGTGCCCTTAATGAGCTGCTGGCATTATTCCACCTGATTTTTGTTTCCTCCTCCAGAGTTCACGTCTGTTAGTGGCGCAAACTGAGCTTTTCTGAACAGTGTGAGCAGTCTGCACAGACCAGAATGTCCAAAACGTGGCTTTACTTCACCTTCATTAGCCAAAGGCTGTCTGCCAGTGTGTGTGTGTCCTACTGATGTCAAGTCTGGGTTAGAACACGCCTGCTCACCATGGCTGATTAAGGAATCGATAAGCTCTCTTTGTGGATGCCAGTGTGTGAATAGTGGAAAATTAGCAAGGTTTTCTTCTTTCTCCAGCTATTCCTTGTGTTACGAGTCACGACTGTGTACTTGTAGACTTTAAGAGATGACCCAAATGTTTACTGTGCATGCTAAGTTTAAGACAGACAGATGTCTCCATTCTAACTCCACAGACAACCAGGTTAAATAAAGTAAATTGAAGAAATGCAGCATGTTCTCTTTAATCACGCCAACATAGCCTTCAGCACCCCTGCTGTCACTGTTTGAAAACTGTGATTGTGGATTAATTTGGCTGATTTGTTTTGGCACCGTGTGAGGACATAACAACTTATGTTACTTTCTTTCCAAATGAAGACCACTGGAGATATTCATTTGTGGTTTATCTTTGACAGTTTGACTATTCTTCGTGACTAAATATGTGTCATTTTGAAAACAGAAAATGCATAAAGCTTTAATGAGTTACACAGTTACATGACAGATGGTAAAGCCACTACAAGAGAGTAATGATTTTGTTAGCTTCCACCAGCCATGTCCACATGGTGATGGTAGCCCATCATGTCGTACACAATCTTATCCATCACATGAGGGATTATCCATGTAATCTACATAGAAAAACTTTGGCAATGTAATATATGACAGCAGTTCGAAATAGGCAAATATTCAGCAGTGCCAAACTTTCCACCAACTATTTTTTTGCGCTTTCTGCTATGTTGCCCCAGTAAACTAAGTAAACTGTTGTTACTGTGAAGTAGAAATGGCTTAAGTGAACAAGGCAACAATAGTGGAACAACAGGGAGATTGAATGTGGGAGCCACCAGGGGAGGGGTGGCCTATAAATTGTGTTTCCAGTCACACACAAGACCATCTTGCTTGTGCCAAGCATTAACTGACATAGTGTAAGCTGGTTTGGACTCACACTTTACATCTGGTAGTATGACAGAAGATACTGGGTTTGCAGGGGAACATTTCGTAGCCCAGGACATAGTAACAGCTGATGGAGGACTAATTATTTGTATATTTTTGTTTTGCTGTTTTGGGCTATGCTTCTTAGTTCCAAAAATATTTTACATTTAGAAGAAATAATAGCCACAACAACCCAAGCACCTATTTCCAACTCAGATTCTCCACCAAACCTACACTTCTGTGATTTGCAGTAGGGTGATAGTTTTTGTTAGCTGAGTTGTAAGCATATCAGAATTTCAGTCCCTGTCACACTCACAATTTCTTTTTTTATCTTGCCATTTTGTTGTTGTTGTTATGTGACTGAGCATTAATTTTACAAGAGCCTTATAAAGCCTTTCTTTATCCAGTTGTGGCACATCATATTCTTGAAATTGCCTACCTGCAAACAATGGTGACAAAACTGATATCAGAAACACTTCTGTCTTGTTGTCCTGTCCTAATTCTGAACTTAACTGTTTTAGCATCTATGTCTTGTCTATGAGCTTTTAGTCTTTTTTCAGTAGTTAAAGTGATCAGACAGTATCTGAATCTGTACCGTTTTAAGCCAATTCCAATTCCAATGGAGTTGGAACGTTGTGTAAAACATATAAAAACAGACTACGATGATTTGCAAGTCCTTTTCAACCCCCACTTACTTTGAGTTTGATGCCTGCAACACATTCCAAAAAAGTTGGGACATGGGCAACAAAAGACTGGGAAAGTTGAGGAATGCTCAAAAACACCTGTTTGAAATATTCCACAGGTGAACAGGTTAATTGGAAACAGGTAAGTGTCATGATTGGATATAAAAGGAGCATCCCCGAATGACTCACTCGGGGCAGGGCGAGGTTCACCACTTAATGTTTCGCATCGTGCAATTACAAAGAATTTAGGGATTTCATGTTTAATTGGAAACCATGGACGTCCTGTCCACATGGCTAAAGAGGAAAAGTACTGTCCAGATTGTTATCAGTGCAAACTTCAAAAGCCGCATCTCTGATGGTATGGGGGTGTGTTAGTGCCCATGGCATGGGTAACATACACATTTGTGATGGCACCATAAATGCTGAAAGTTGTACATCAAACAAAAATGGGAAAGAATTCCAACTACAAGTACATTGCTCACAAAAATTTGAACATATTTCAACATGAAATATATCATAATTTATAATAATATATCATATCATTTTGTGAGCAGTAAATTTAGTGTGCCCTTTCTCTCTATAGCAACATCTGGCAGTTTCATCAAAATGCCAAGTCGATCCTTCCGCAGTCTGAAAAGCTTAATCAGGAATGATCGGTGTGAAAAAATATCTACTAAAGTTAACCAAGATTGGAATAAAAATCAGTGGGGTCGCCTTATAGCTCCAGCTTCCCTGGTTCAATCCCAACATTTCGATCTCAAGGACATAAATTAAGTTATAGTTTAAATTGGCCAGTTTCAAAGTAATCTAGTGTGTACCCATTTGTCTGTCGTAAAATATCCAGAGATGTTAAGAGTTGAGTGTTAAATTAACCAAATGAACGAATAAATATCAGTAGAGAAGAATATTATGTAGTAATTAATCCAAGTTTGAAAATTTATTAAACAACAAATCCATTAGTGACCTTTTGCATAGTACTGCAATTCTTGATCTTACAATGAACCTGTTGCCCAGCTGTAGTTATCCTTCCCACAAAGTTCAAGCTCACGGAGACTTTATAAATTATGTGTTCAGGCTTACGTGTCATTTATTGCTCTTACAGCAGCCATGTAAATCAGACATTTGCTAAGCATTGCATAATATTTGTGCTATTGTTTATTTGTAGAAAGTGTCTCAGTACACGCTGATTGTCCAGGCCACAGACATGGAGGGAAGCTTAAACTTTGGCCTTTCCAACACAGCGAGTGCTCTTATCACCGTCACTGATGTCAACGACAACCCTCCAGAGTTCGACTCCAAAACGGTGAGTGAGCTTCCCTTCTGGACGCCCCTTGAACTTCCGCGTTGCCCTTGGACAGCTTGACATTTGCTTTATCACTATGATTTTTTAGACCTCATCATGATATCATGGGACAAATCTTTATATTGTATTTAGCTTAGTACTGTGTGTGTTGGTCGGTTCGCATGTTATTGCCCAGTTGTACAGTGTAACTTTTGCTTAACACACATTAAAGGTTACGGCTTAGAACAGAACCTGAGGTACTGCACTCACCATGTTCATGCTGCAACAAAAACTGTGATTTCTGATATTGTAGCCCTCCCACCTCAGGGTTATATATATATATATTACACCTGATTTAGGAAAACAGGAGTACTGGACAACAAACTGGATTCCATCAATCACCCAGTAGCACTTTTTTGGCAGTGACCAATCATTTCTTGTGTTATTCTTCTTTCTGAAATGCATATGTATGAGTGCAGTGCATATAATACGTTGCATGTTACACATGTAGTGCGTTAGTTCCTTGTAGGATTGTACGGATAGAATGTAAGGTTTTTTTCAACATTTTTTGTAAGACAGCAGCAGAAGCTTTAAGACAGCCATCACAGGTATTGTTAGGATATCAATATTATTGTTTCAAAACTATGATGTTAAAAACTGAAGAGATATTGGACCTGGTTTATAGTCTCCAGGCTGTCATAGACTGAAACACACAGACTTTGTAATGGGCTCTGAGATGAAGTACAAGAATTGTTGACATGAAGCAGGCCTGGCAGCACTGTATCATACTGTGAGTGTTAGACAAAGAGAAGTGTGAAGAGTAAACAGGGGCCAGCACAGATGGGGGGGTGGCAAAATAGGACACGAAGAAAGAAATTCGGTAACTGGGAGAGCTAGCAGATTTCCTCCATTCCTAACAGATTTATTTCCACTATTCCTTCTGGTTTGTGCCAGTGCCAACCTAGCCTCAGGTGGCTCTGGTTTGTCTGCAGGCATCTGGCTCCTGTCCTTCTGTCTTCACATGCACATAACACACAGACGTCGCTCCTGGCACTTCTTTTCACAGTGTTTGCTCCTGTCAGCCTTCATCTCCTTCCATCTCACCCATCCTGCCTGTCTCTGTGTTACACCAATCCATCTCTCTTGTGTGACCCATTGCTATATTTTCCTTGCCCTGATCTCTCTCATCTCAGTAATTTTGTATCTTGATTGTTAGGGTTCCTACCTCATGTCCCGGCACGATCCGCCTTTCTTTCTGATTGCCGTTACAGAGCAATTGGTGAGGCGGATTATATCCGGCGCTTAATTGACTACGTGATAACAAACATCTGGGGTCTCTACTATATAAGTATGAACCCCAGCATTGTCTGGTGCCACGTCGTCGAAAAACGTGCGGTCTCTCGCTCGCGTCACCTAATGCGCCACAGCGAACACTTAAACCGCAGCGTGCTCTCCTTTTAGTAGTTCGCTGCTTGATTGACGCGCGTCACGATTTACTACCTTAAAATAGACGGTGACATCCCTGGGTGTATATAGCCGACGGATCTTTGGTTATTTCTCCGTTATTATTATACGTGGTGGGGTTCCTTCCTTCCCGCATCCTTGGGTAGAAGCTCCTCCATAACATTGATTACCTATAGATGTGGCAGATTTCTCTTTTGACAACAGGCATTGTCACAAAGCAGCTTAAGATAAAGCCGAGCCAAAATGTCCTGCCATAGAGTACAGTGGCAAAGAAAAAGTTCTCAGACTCAAGCTGACTTAGAATCCTGAGACACACAAGAGGTGACACTGGAGGATAGCTATTGTTATATTGAGCTACTGCTATACATTTAAGTTTTTGGTTTTTTTTGAAGACTTACAGCAGTGCTATACTTCAAAAAGCCAAGAGTGGAGTTTATTAACACAGTAGCATGGCTCACAACCTAAATGAGCTGGATACTGAAAAAAATCTTCATGAAATATTAGCCACCTCAAAAGGAAGCACCCCAGGGGGTAGACTGAAAGATCTCTCTGATGATCTGATGAACCTCTGATGAATACAAATTCCAGACAGAGTGTTACGATCGGGCTGAGACGGAGTCCCAGGCTTGAACCAATGTAATGTAACACACAATTGACAGGACCAGGAAGTAACATGCAAACACAGTGCATTTATTTACAAAGTGCAGTTTGAAGTCAGTGAGTGTTCCAGGTGTTCCAGGATCCGGAATCCAATCCATCAGGGCAAGGCATGGCTTGGAGGAGGCGAATGACAGTGTAGGCAAGTTGGCTGTCAATTATGCGGATGGGGGACAAGGTCAAGGGTGGTCACAGGCTTGGTGGGCCAAGTTAGGGGGCTGGTGAGGGCCCTTTCGTAACCCTGTCTGGGAGGTGAGTGCAAGATTGAGGCAACTGACTGAGGGGCTCACCTTTTGTGGTGAGAGCATGCAGGCAGTGAGCGTGCCCCCCCAGCACCTCCCCCTCACGCCCCCCAACTCTAGCACGCATGAAGGGATCCAGTAAATTTTTAGGTTGTGTTTTTTTAGCAAGGGAAACCCCAAGATTATTCCACCAGGGCTGACACAGGGCCCCCCCCCTGTTCAGCTGGAAAGTACCTGGGAGGAGTAGTAGTTGGGTCTGTGTCTCAGAGGAATGATTGATGAGAGAACATGTCTGGATCTTTACGGCGTCATAGATTCAGTTGCTGGAGATCCATGCCTTGTGGGTTGGGGGTGGAGATTCGCCTCAGTCCAGTGTGCCGGGTGCGTTGGCTGGTGGACCTTGGGGAAAGGTAGGGCTGGGTGTCTCCCTGGAATAAACTAACAATTGTGCAACCAGAGCTTGGTTTTTGTCCAACAGTCCCTTGAGCTGTTGCTTGCGGTGTCCCAGCATGGCTCATTGGGCTTGTATAGCCAACATGACTACGAAACATTAGTTGGGTTGTATTTGTACTTTGCATTTGTTATCTGCTGCTGTCCTATATATAGTCTAGCTGTAGTGTTTTAGGCCTCACCCTGTGCTTTAACTCCCTTCTTGTTCTTTCCCCATAGCTCAGATCTACCTTTAGCTCCCTCTTAACTTAGTTGTATGTAGATCTAGTTTTGATCTCATTCTCTTTACTTTGAAATGAGACAGGGTTTACTCTTTCTTCACAATGTAGCACAGATATTTCTATGTAGCACAAATACCGCTATTTAAAAGGTATATGTAAGGAAAAACACCAGCTAAGAAATGTGAAGAACTGTGCAGGGTATGAGTAAAGATGAGTAAAATTAGACCTTATTGGTCTAATGGTTAATGGAGTTTGGGGCAGACATTGTGCTGGTCATTTAGAGCTGAGAACTAATTGCTTTATCATGATGCAACCACTAAGGTACTGGAACAGAACGTTAATTGTCCAAGTCCTTTTTGCTGCAAAGATGCCACTTAACTCACAATTGTTTGGATTGTACTTCATAAAGTTGTGATTGTATCTTGTAACTTGTAACCAAATGAATAAATCTAAATGTAGTGAACAGTGGCTTTCTCCTTAATACCCTTTCTTTGTGTTCCTTTGTGCACTGTTACTTGACTTGCTCTTGGAGTGATCTTTGTTTAATTGTTATTCCTTCTGTTTGTACACAATTTGACTATGTATTGGTGAAGTCTTATAAGGCTTTCCAGTCAGATGAGATTCATCTAGTCTTTCCAACTGAAGTATCCCATAATTAAATAAAGCCTAATTTTTGTAAGAAATGTACATGGCTCTGAGTACGTGCAGAGAAACCATTAGTGTGTTTGGACAGAATAGCAGACTAAATGATTGTGCACATATCAATGGTGTAAGTGGAAACCCTAAGCATGCTCATTAAAGGAGGTTTCCTGAGGGGAAGTAAACAAACCAAATTTTAGATCCCACTTTAGCGGTATTGGTATGTTTTATTTTTGTAGTATTTATGAGCTGTATGTATATACTGTTATGATATGTGTTTTAGGACCTACGGATGCAGGACTGAAAGGAGCCCCACGACGTATAATAATAATGGGGAAATAACAAAAGAGGCAGAGCAAAAGGCTCTCCAAATTACAAAAACAAAAAGGGGAAATTTACGCAGCTGTGATGCGTCCCAAATGGGAATGGCACCCACAGCTGACGCGAACACGAATCGGCGACAGTGTGCACCGATACGGCAGAGAGCAGATGTAGCAGAATCGAGTGGGGTGGAGGAGCTCCGGAAGGGCAGAGGGTGAGCGTGAGCTCAATTGGGGCAGGGGTGTGTCTCAATTGGAGTGCGCAGCCGGCTGGAGTGAGGCTCAATTGGTGCCGAGTGAGGACGGGAAGGGAAACCCTGAATCTATCCCTAACACGCCAGATACCTCAGGGGTTTCCCCTGTACACATCCGTCGGCTCTATACGCCCCGGGATGTCACCGTCTATATTTTAAATAACAAATTGCAACATGAGTGCGCGCCCGTACATTCATTGGCCCTGAACGAAGCTGGGGCTCATACTTATATAATAGAGACCCCAGGTGTTTGCCATAATGTCGTCGATTAAGCGCCGGATATAATCCGCCTCACCGATTGCTCTGTAACGGCAATCGGCGGATCGCGCCAGAGCATGAGGTAGAAACCCTAACATATACTGCTTTATAGTGTCCCAACATGAGTAGCCAGAGGTGACAGTGGCAGGGTAAGGCTCCAAGCGATGTCTGTATTAATTACTCATAAAATATGCCGCAATCTGCTTACAAGTATCATGTGTAATACCACGTATTTCGATCACAATGCCCTATTTCAACTTGACAGACTTTCATCCATATCACAGTATGCTAACCACTGTACTAAAACAATCAATAATCAATAAACATAACACATGCTTTCTAGATAGAAGGCAGCTTTAATCTTGATGTGACCTTTTGTGTATTTGTATAAATGCCTTTGATCTATTAGCCATTGATTAATAAAGGTGTGCCCAGGTTGCACAGCAGTCTAGTTTGCTAGCCCATAACTACGTTATGTTGGTGAATCCCAGTGGTACCTTCTGACCTATTCAGTCATAAGAATTTGTTGAATTGGCTGTCTCAGAAAAGGGTGATCGGCCAGAGATGTTATGTTATGATGAACCTGGACCGCCCCAGAAAAGGAAGTCCAAGAGTAACCTCTGTTGCACAGGATAAGTTCTTTAGAGTTTAAGAATCCCGCTAAATGTTTCAAGTAGTTTGAGTAGCACACATACGTCTCAACATCAACAGTTTACGCAAAGATTGCGTGAACCTGGACTTTTTGAATGAATTGTTACGAGGAAGCCACTTCTACAGAAGAACAACTAGAGAATGAGAATTGCTTGGGCCAAGGAACACTAGAAATGGACATTAGTCCAATGGAAATGTCTGATGTGTCCAAATTTGAGTCCAGATTTTTGGTTCCCATGTTTGGTTCTCCAAGTATGGAGGAGAAGGTATGATAATATGTTGCCGATTCAGTATGATGCCGATTCAAAATCCAATTCACACTTAACCAGCATGGCTACAACAACATTCTGCAGTATCATGCCATCCTATTTGGTTTGCGCTTAGTGGGATCATGACAAAGGTTATGTAAGGTCTATACCAAGAAAGAGAGTGATGGAGTGTTTCACCAGATGACTTGGCCTCCACAACCATCTGATATAAACCAACATTAGATGTTTTGGGATGAGTTGGACTGTAGTAAAGGCAAAGCATCCAACAAGTGTTCAGCACCTCTGGGAAGTCCTTCAAGACTGTTGGAAAATTTTACTGCTGCCTGTAAAATTAGACTCTCCATATCCAGGGGTACCGCATCTGTTGATTCATATAAAAAATGATGAAAAGCAAAACATGAATTTGAGAAACACTGGGCACTTTGCTATATTTACGTGCGTTAAGTGACTTCAGCATTCCATGCTATGGATCCTCAGGCCCTCTAATAGCAATAAAATAGAACTTGATTATATGTAAGCAATACTTTATGATTAATTTATTGAATAATACATCTTGCATAATAAAATTGTTAAAGTAAATGAAATAATATATTTGTATGCACCATTTAACGCATTATGTCCCGTGAAACAGGTCATGACACATTTGAATGCTACTGCAATGTAAATATAAAGAGTATTTCAACAAGACCCTGTCATCAAATCCATTGTTGAATTGAATACAGTGCATGACAATGACATGATAGTACATGAAAAGTACAGATTAACCATCACACACTGTAACACCAAAATATAAATGCACAAGATGGAATACAAACATACTTTACTTGCTGCACACAACCCAGGGGGAACAGGTCCACTCCAAGGTAATGCAGTATTGCCCTTTTAACACTTATAACAGTGTAAATTGACCAGAGAAATAGCGACACCTAAACGTGTCTTTGCACAACACAGACCCTAATGTAATGTTATATGTTAGACACATAGTTAATCCAAAGTAAATCAATATTAAAGAAAATACCAACAAAAATTATACTAAATGCTTTTTTTTTACAGGTTTTTGCTTCATGTTATAATTTATTCCAATCTTTAAGACCCCAGTGGCTAAAACGGTGATGCTGATCAGAATGGTCATTAAACGGTGCTTACATGTACTAAACAATAATAAAAAATATGATTTAAAATCTAAAAGCAATGTAATGTGTAAGGGATAAAATACAATGAAATATTAATCATGTTAAATAATAAATTATAAATAATATGCCTTTGGTTAGCCCGGTCTACTAGAGCACTCTATTTAGCTGAACAATTTGATTACATTGTTCGTCGTGCTACAATATCTAATGAACAGTCAGCTCTCTGTGATTGGTTTATAGAAAGCATGACTTATTCAGGTGAAATGAAACCTTCCTTAATCATATTTGCATCACCAGTCCTTTTGTCATCAGAATTTCATCAAATTTTCATACGAGCCAGATCATCAGGTATTCATTTTGAATTATTATTCATTAATTCTTTAATCCACTGTGTATTATTCACACGGGCAAAAAATACAGTGATTGAATTTTTCTTGCTGAAGGAGGAAAGGACAGAGAGAGAGAAATATGTGCTAGTCATGTGACAGGTCGGTTGTTTGCTTGGTTGTGAATGCTGGGAAATTGAATGAGATTACTATCAGAGATTAAAAAGAACAGACGTCCTCTTACCCTCTCTCTCTCTCTTTCACACACACATGCACACACACGCACACACACACTAATGCTTGAAATGCATTTTTAAAAATGGAATGGGAAGCTTATTGACAAATTCAAAGTCAGACTTGCTGCAAACTAACACATTTCCACTAACTGTATATCAAAAGTTAATCAAGTTCATTATTTATGCCCATGTATGTTTACGGCAGTTGTTGTAGGTGTCATGTTGAGAGTGCTGGTGTTACCATAAACTGGTCATGTCCTGGCTGTAGGAATAGTTTTGGAACAAGACTACAATTTATCTCTGTGCCCTTTCCGTCTCTTATTGAAGGCATTGTAGAAACCCAGTTTGGTGTCTGTACGTGTGTGTGTTGTCCTTATCAGGAAGTGCACCTGTGTTGCTCAGACAGCATGCGGCACTGCAGGGACGAGCGAATCCTCTGATGGTCTCATCATTAAGGCCAGTGAGCATCACATCACATCTCTCGCTCTCGTCTCAACTCTGGTTTCCTCCCTTACTGAAACTTCTCTGCAGTACTTGTCCTTATTTCTCCATGCTAACCCTTAAAACTTCCCACAGCGCAGAATTGCTAGGGATGTGTCACGTGCTTATAAAATATAAAAAATATGCTCTCAAGATTTTTACCCTTTGTCACATTACATGCTTAAAATTAAATGAAGTCTAATATTTCCAATATTTTGGCACAATATAACCGTCAACATCGAATGGAAAATGTAATATACACTGTTCACAAAAATTAGGGTATATTTCATTATGGGATATTTCATTTTTAAATTCCTGGTTTGGAAAAGTGATCAGCTCACTCTCAACCTCCAGGCTAATGGGTCCACAGCTTGCATTAATAGTGTACCTTACTTTGATTACTTTTAAATAAAACTTGGCCTTGAGGATTCCACTACTAGAGGTGCATGGTAATGTAAGGATTTCATCATGCTTAGAAAGGTGCTTTAAAAAAGGCACTGAAACACATTTGTGGAAAGGCACAAGATAGGAGAAGGGCACAAAAAGATTTCAGAGACTTTACCTATCCCTCGGGGTACTGTTCAGAGCATTATTAGGAAGTGGAAAGATGCGTGGCACCACCAGCATTTTACCTGGATTGGTTAATTCCTCCAAACTGGATGACTTAGACATTAAAATACTGATGAGGTCAAACTATCAAGAGGATAACTTTAAAGAGCACACAAGGTGTTTCAAGGTGCTTGAAAGTTTGTGAATTCTTAAGAAAATTGAGTGTACATGGCTCTGAGCTGATTTTTTTTGCATAAATGTAACCTAACCTTTTCATAGAATTGGAAAAAATATCACAGAAAATGTGTTGCTGATGCCCATCAGGCTAAAATGGGTTATAAAACCACCATCGCTAAAGAGTCTGCATTCATTTAAAATCAAACAGATTGTGTACAAGGAAATTCAAGATTACTGTTACCATCCGTGTATTAGTAATGAGGTCACAAAGGATCCCACGATAATTCTGAAGATACTAAAGCCCTCAGCATTACCAGTAATGTTTAATTGCAGTTATTGCTGCACCCAAGACCATGTAAGATTTTTTTAGCCCATTTTGCCGCTCAGAGACATATAGCATGGATCATTAACCAAAAGTGAATAAATGAACCAAGTATAATATTTTTCTTTCATATGGTTGTCTTTTTGGGGTTCCTCATTTAGGTATCTGCTTGATTTATTATGACTTGTGTGAAAATCTGCTATGTTTTGTCCCATATATGTGTGAAAATATATATAATTCTTAAGGGTTCTGTAAATTTACTTCTAATCTTCTAAAGCAGCACTGCTTTAGAAGAGTTTTTATGTGTGCATGTCACCACAATCTCTCTCTCTCTCTCTCTCTCTCTCTCTCTCTCTCTCTATCTATATATATATATATATATATATACATGGTGGCCTCTTCTAAAATTAGTCCCAGTGAGTCTCATTTGCACTTTTTTGTGCAAAAGGTTTTGTAGTCAGTTAAAACCAAGACTGAATTTTCCAAACTGAAATCCTAGACCTAAAAACCAAACTCAGCATATTGGTGGGAATATGTTGTAACAGCATTTTCTGTGGAAGAAAGGGTTAGGGTAATTCTTGAGAAACAACAGCTGACGAATGAGTGTTCAGAAAGACATTTAAACGCATCAAAGATTACTTGGCAGTGGCTGAAGAACAATAAGGAGAGTGTCATAGAAAGGTCAAGTCTGAGTACTGGTCTATCTAATCTGAGATAACTGCTAGTCTTCCTACAAGGACAATAGGGCAAATATTCCCCAGCTTGTTGCAACATATCTGAACAGACTGTTGGCTGTAATTAAAACAAAAGGTGGCCCTACAGAATATTAATTTAAGGGCTGATTACCTTTCCGATCCTGTTATTGTAGTTTTGCTTTTTGCCTTTTTGTCTGTGGTGGAATTAATCAGAATCTGAATTTTTAAAAGTAGTTTCTTAAATACAGCTTGCACACAATACAAGGTTGGAGATTGTATGGTAATGCAGTACACTGGTAGTGAAGTCAAAAGCAAATATGTTTAATGATTTGTCTTCACTTTGAACATTTGTTGTCTAAATTATAGATGAGTGGTTCTTGTGCGGTTGCCAATACATCTGCATATGTTGCTGAGCAACGCTGCTCATTATCTATATAGTTATTGTCATGATCAATGGGTGCAGCTCAGTATATACCAAAATGAGGTATAAAAGTACAGTAATGAAAAATTCTAATGAAACATTACTGGAAGACTCTACTCACAAGCAGAGGTAGCTGGTGGAGTTTGCTGCAGTTTTGTACATTATCTGTATATATTCTTTGTCATTGTCATTGGATTGCATCATAGATGTAATCTAAATCTAAATCTAAATAAACCTTCTCCATACCATCCAAATCACTTAGCCATTCCAGATGACCACTGGTCACATTATTATCAGACAGAAATCTCACCTGAAAAGTATTGTGTGTGTGCGTGTGCGTGTGTGTGTGTGTGTGTGTGTGTGTGTGTGTGTGTGTGTGTGTGTGTGTGTGTGTGTGTGTTTGTGTGCATTTTAGGGATCATTTGGCTGCAGTCCCTGCACGTGAAGAAGCTATTACAGTAAACAGCATGTGGCAGTTACACACAGCAAAGCCTTCAAGCTTCAAATTCTGCTGGATTACTGAAGCTTAATGGAAATGCTTTGCATGTGTAGACTGTGAGTCTTATGCAAAAGTTTAGGCACCTTTCCAGATCATCACTAGCAAGGTTTCAGAACTCAACTGACTTGTTGGTGTATTAAAATCACTGGAAAGGTCATATAGAAATGCAACAGTACTTCATGAAAGGTGCCAAAATGCTTTTACTTGTAGTCATATGACACACACTGTTATTCAAAGCATGATACAAATGTTCAAACATTTGAAGGTAACATGATGCAAGTACTTAATGATCTATACGTGTCTGTTACCAGTCAGACCAGAAGCTAGGGCTAGAGTGTTTAAAAACAAAAATACAAACATAGAGCATTTGCAACAAAAGTGCAAAGGACATAAGAGTCGTTATTCTGTGTATTGTTTGAAGAGTTAGCAGTTGTGGAAGAAAGTGAGGCACTTGGCCATGTAAAATTTTATGGAAACCTTCCAACTCAGATTTCAAAGAGCCAAAACACATAAACATCAAATCTGACTTTAAGCACATAGCTTGATGTCAGAGAAGTACCAAGTACACTGAAGTTGAGTGCCTGAGTTGATGCGTAGTTGTGCATTTCTGAATAAAATAATGTAACTCACATATAACAGAACTTTTTGAAGACTGAAAAGCCAGGACATGAGTTTTAAATGTGATCCTGGCATGAACAGGAAGCCAGTTAAATTATTTCACTAAATAGATTACATGCGAATATTTAGTAAAATATGTATATGTCTGTAAAATAATTGTCCAAATAGTAAACTCAAATTCTGCTGCTGGATAAAGACAAGGTTTGGGACTGCGGTAGCCTAGTGGTTAAGGTACTGGACAGTGGACCAGAATGTCCGGGTTCAAATTCCACCTCTGCCACAGTTGGGTCCCTGAAAAAAACCCTTAACCCACAACTGTATCAGTTGTAAGTCGCTCTGGATAAGGGCATCTGCTAAACGTAAAGGTAAATGTAATAATCAAGCCTGGAAATTATCTTGTATGAGCGGAAATCTGCAGGATCTGGTGATTATTGTAAAAAAAATAGAGTTTTTGTCCAAAATCACACATGGATCCACTGTCAAATTGATCTGATGGACCGTGACACCATGTCAACTGAGAGATCCAGTGTTGTGGAGTTCGTGGCCAGGAATGAGATCGGTTCAGTTTTGTCCAGATCAAGGTTCGGATTTTGCAATCCAGGAAGATATATCATACAGGAAGTCAGATACTTATTTTGAAACTCAGAATGTGGATGGAGGGAATGAAAGTAGAGTGTAATCTGCATAGAACCGATACAAATAGCCATAGGATCTAATCATTGAGCTCAGTGGTGTAGTGTTCAGGGAGAACAGAATTGGAGCAAAAACTGATCCCTGAGGAACTCCTGGAGTAATCAAAAAGGTGGTGAAAGTGAACCCCTCCATGCTACCTGGTGGAATCCATCTTGTTAATATGAAGAGAATTAGCCCTCAGTGCCCAAGTTAGTAAGAGCAGAGATGAGAATCTGATGATCCACAGTGTTAAATGCAGCAAACAGTTGCAAGAACTGTAGACACCAGTACTGAAGACATGGTGTTTTGATGACTGAGGTTGTACAAGGTGTGCAGGAACATTTAAACAAGATTTTGCAGATGAATGCACGTTTTTCTGATATGCTTTAAGTAACACAGGCCGTCTTTATTGGTTTACTTAATGCCAAGAGGGGGCCTGAATGCCGGAATATGGAGATTTGTCCTGACTCTCTTCACCACTGTGAAGTTCTCTTCTTTGTTTCAGCACTTTCCGAAATGTCTAGTAATCTTGCGTCTGTTTCAACAATATTAAAATGTCTTTTCCAGTACCTGGGTGAGGTCACGGAGAACACAATGGGTGGAGTGGTGGCCAATCTGACCGTACGAGACAGGGACCAACCTCACACACCCAACTGGAACACTGTTTACAGAATAATGGGTGGAGACTCCATGGGCCACTTCACCATCCAAACAGACGAGCATACCAATGATGGCAAAGTTACCGTGATCAAGGTGGGTTCACTGCAAGGAAAATACGATACAAAAGATGTTTGGCTATAAGTACATAACTGATCATATAATTCTGAGTAACACTGAGACCGAAATGAGGCATGAGGTCTGAGAACAACGGTAAAAATGTTTTTGACATTTTTCTTTATGTACAGGATTTCACTGCAATCTATAATCAGCTTAACATTTGATAAAAAAAAAACAGCTTGAGGGGAAAATAAGAACAGAACTTATCAGTATTTGGTATGTTTCTCCTTTTGCCATAGTGACAGTATGTACTGAAACTACCATGGAATTTCTGATGATCCCTGCTATACCACCATGCATTTCACAGCATAATAGCAGCTATTTTATGTTGTTTCTGAATACTTGCATTTCTGTCTAGAGGTTCCCCTATAATCCTCTAGTTTTCAGTGTCTTTCTGTTTCAGAATCCCTTGATTCCCTTTTTCCTTCTACATGTAGTTGTGGCAAATGTTTTCAGTCATTACTCTGCTGCAATGTGTCCTCTCCAAAGATTGAAACAAACATTTTCATGAATTTGAACCCGACTCTGGATCTGGATCCTGGATCTTCTGTTAAGGTCCAATGTCTTAATCGCTGTGACACCACAGTCTCCTGTCTGAGTATTACAAAAGTACTACTGTCCATGCCCGAAAGAGAGAGTGATGGCCACTCCATGCCACTGCAACTGCTATTAAACGCTCAAAGGCACAGCAAAGGTGATGGATGCACGGAGTGTAGCGATTACCTCCATGTGGCCTCATTCTCAATGTACAAGTATTGCACCTGCCAGTGAAAAGGAGATTTTGGAGTTGGACAAAAGAACTCAATGGGTACTCCTCAATTGAAGGACAAATGTCAAGTGCCTGGGGAAATAAACTGGAACAGACAGTTTAGAAAAAGACTATGGAGCTGGTTCCAAGCTTTAATCTAGAACCTATTCTGTTGTTTTCCACATAAAAATAGTGAGTTCATCGCCAACTTCTGGTTCCCTGAACATGCCCTGGCTCCTAATAGTGGATAATGGGTGGAGATGGCCAAATCTAAGAGTCTCAATCAAGCTATACACTAAGGAACATAATTATTAGAATTAGTTTGATGTTAAATATGTAAACAAATATGTTTACTTTGCATGTCTTAAGTTTTCTACTTTGTCTCTCTATATGTTTAGCCAGTGGATTATGAAAGAAATGGCCCCTTCATGTTGACTGTAGTGGTCTCCAATCAAGCCCACTTGGCCAGTGGCATCCCTTCATCTCTCTCCTCAACAGCAGGGGTCACCATCACAGTGCTGGATGTAAACGAGGCTCCTGTATTTTCTCCCAACCCTAAAATAATTCGTTTCGAGGAGGGGGTTCCAGCTGATACCACACTCACCATCTTTGCTGCCTTGGATCCTGATCGCTTTGTTCAGCAGACAGTCAGGTAAGTGTGGGTTTCTAAACAGTTCATCAACTCTTCCATGAGACCATGTACATAACACCTAGGCTAAGCTGTCTGTGTATGTGTATTTGCTAGGAATGTGCAATTTTGCCAAAAATGATGTCTTGCTGTTTTGTGGGATTTTATGGGATCTTTTGGTGCTGTATCTCTTGGATCTATAGTGTTTCATTTCTGAACCCATCTACCTCAACCACCTGAATTGACAGCATGTCTTTCACAAAGTAAATTTGTGTTATGTCTTGCGATCTGTTGCTGATCTTGTCATAAGACTTTTTTTGCAGAATAATTCTGCTAAAGTTTGCTGAGTGTGTTTTTGTGCTGGTACCTTGGCTGTCTGTCGTTGATGGCTGGCTCCTGAATTATGTCGTGGTCTTCATATTTTGTGCAGTGGTTAGTTTACAGATGGTGAGATAGCAACAGATTTCAGACATAGATTGCCATCTTTTGAGCAACAACCGTCTTTAAAAGCCAAACCACCTCCAAGAACGTAGACTGTAAGGCTAGCAGTGTCTGTATTTTGTGTCCTAGGGCAGTTTGTTCACTAATTTGTAACTTAGCTTTTCTGTAGAATGCTATTTTTTGTGGTATCGTAAGCTTAAATAAGGGGACATTTTAAAAAATGAAATATCCATGATGCGATGAAGGGCGCCGCGGTACTGCCATAAACGGCTCCGTGCCAGAAAGTCCGCATAACAGCTTCAATGCCAGGGTCAAAAAACCAGCTAGGGAGTCGGGGTACCGCACCAGGGCCCCAAATATAACAAAAGAATTCGGAAACTCAGAAAAAGAAAGTAAAAAGACAAAAACGGGAAGCAATACAAAGGGCGGCTTTCGAGAGCAAACGGTAAATGAAAAACAAACTCCATACATAACAAGAAGGGACAATGGAAACAGAACAGTAAGGGGGCGGGGTAAAATAACATACAGCGCCGAAAAACGAAAAACGGGCTCACAGCGCAAGTCCTAACAGCTATTACTACACCACTACACATACTACTATAAGTACTACTCCTACTCTTAATACTCTTATTAATAGTCTAACTACTACTAATGCTGATACTAGGGCAAATATTAATAACACATTCTTTAAATTTATTGTCTCCATTTTTTGGGGTTTTTTTTTTTAAGGTTGTGTCAGAAACAGCGGCACAGTGGCTCGGTGGGTAGCAAATTTAGAAGCAGGTGCAGTATTAAACATTTATAAAATGAATTTAACTATTCTTAAAGCTCTCTGTACAAGTACACAATTTTAAACAACAGAACACTGTAGCCCCAAAAAATTTTTTTATGGTCTAGTAAAACAAAACCATACATTTCAAGTATGTGGAAAATCAAGGATATGAAGTGGATTAACAAAAAAAACAAAGCAATCTTCATCAATTAATAAAGTTTTACGAAATGTTCAAGGGTCTCTTTTCAAAAATCATTACGCAGAACTTAGAATTAGAAAACTATAGGCCAATAAAAAGTGGTTCATTAAAACAAAACTCTACATTTTGAGTATGTGGGCAGGCAAGTATATAATGAATTTAATTAAAAAACAAAACAAAATAATCTTTATAAGTTAAAAAAAGCTAACGAAATGTTCACATGGCTCTTTTTAAAGAACTGAATACTGGGGCGCTCTCTCCTTTAGTAGTTGGGTGTTTAGCCACGAGTTTTGTTTTAGCATGCACCCTGATTAAATGCTTCGACAGATTGCTCGCTGAGTTCGCAGCATCTAAGAGGTGTTTTTTTCTTGGACATAACTTACACTTCATAGTAATGTTTTTCTCTCAGTGTTCAGCAAATTCAAAATAGTGAGAATATCTCCACTTCTGGAAACAGTCAGCCTCATCTTCTGCCATCGTAGCTCCACTGTGCTCACGCTGTGCACGTCACAGTTAGTCATGTCAAACCACCACGTCTGCCATATGAGACCATCACACCTCTTTCTTTTGCTAAGGATTCAGCCAGCACTACAATCTTAGGATTTACATTTACATACAGTAACATTTACCAGGCAAAGCATTTAACATTAGGCATTTACCAAGGCAACATTTTTGAAAAGTTGTTGAATGACAGTCTTACCAGTCCTAGGGTCTACCTCCAAGACCCTGATAATTACTGCATTTGATGTCCTCAGCTTGATATACGCTGCAATCACAGATTCTCATGGGTGTAGTTATCATGTCCATTACTATATCCATATTTCTTTGCTAAGTTCAGTTGCTGTGCAGATTTATTTCTTGAAATAAACCACTTTCTCTTCTTAAAGCCAAAAACAAGTTCTGTGTTCTGTGCCTGATTCCGTTCTTGTTTTTATGTTTGATTTTACGTCACCCCAAATCACACTTCCATTTCTCAAAATCTATAAATGCTAAATAAAAGCAAAACTTTTTTTTGATTAGGGTTGCCCTCCCTTTTCACCTTACCTTCTGAATAAACACAGAATCCCATTAGTCTACCAAGTCACACATGGGTGACAAGCTAAGGTGGTTTTAATTGACTACGGTGCTTTTTTGCTTTGATGTCCAGTTTCGCCTTGGTTGCTTGGGAGCAGGGCAGGGAAGTCAGTATGTAATGAACTGGACCAGTTTCCAATTCTCAACCATGCTTTACTCTTGTCTGCCTTTATTTTGGTTTCATCAGTCATGTTTTGAGCTTGGATTATCTGTGATTATCAGTATATATGTGAGGAAAAATGTAGAGTCTAGGAAAGTCTAAAAATCATTAAATCATTATCAGTTTAATTTATGGAGGACATTTCTTACACTGAGGATCGCTTTTATAGAATGTAAACCAAACGAAACATACTTCAAATATAACAACATAGATGAAAGACTATCATACTTCATATAGGCAAGCTAATAGGTGATAGCACAGAGTAAATGAGTGAGTGTTAAACCGAGACTATAGTAAGACGTTACAGAGAGTCTGGGGTAGGGAGTGAGTTCCACAACTACGTTGGACTGTGCAGGACCTGCTACACATTCTATTTTCTGTTTGTTGTGAGGTCATTTGGCAGGGCTTCAGGACGGCCAAAGTCAAGCAAGAGTCAGGAGTCAAGAGTCAGTTATCTCCTAAGGAGAGGAGGCAGCTATGAGATCGCCAGTGCAGAGTTTGCTCAGGAATGGCAAAGTGCAGGTGCCTTCCGAATAGTGAAATTAAGGCTTTTGGAGGATTGCTTGGTGTCAAGAAGTAGTGCTTGGTGTCAAGAAGCAAATAAGCCACTTTAAGGACAGACTGACATTCTACAGGAAGTATAGGATTTGGACTGCAGAGGATTGAGGTAATGTTATTTTCTTTGACGAAGGCCCCTTCAGACTGTTTAATACATCTGGAAAAAAATATTGTACAGAGAAGAAAATGTGCTACCATGAGTCCTGTATCGTGACAACATTGAAGCATCCAGAGAGTATTCATGTATGGAGTTGCTTCTCGTCCAGAGGATTGGGTTCACTCAAAATGTTGCATAAGAACCCTGCCATGAATAAGGAATGGTATCAAAACATCCTCTATCAGCAACTTATCCCAATGATACAGGAGCAATTTGCAGATGACCATTGCTTTTTCCAGCATGATGGAGCGCAAGGCAAAAGTAATAACCAAGTGGCTCGTTGAACGAAACATTGAAATTTTGGTCCATGGCCAGGAAACTTTGCAGATCTTAACCCCCATCTTTTAAGATTTTTCCCAGAAACTGATATAAAGAAGAAGGGTCAACACTATAAATATTAGGTATTTGTCAAAAAAATAAGAAAAGTATGCTTATAATATTGCACTTCGTTATACCATATAAACATCTAACAAAAGGTTCTGAAAAACTGCTTCAGCAAACTTTGTGAAAACCAAAATGTGTGAACGTCTCAAAACTTTTGTCCATGACTGTACTGTCATTATTCTTATTTTCATGTAACAGCAAAAGATCTGCAGAACACTGGAAAACATGGTGCAGCTTAATTACTTATGAGTAATTGATGCAGAAATCCTATTTCGTTAAAGAAAACTATTGGTCTCTCAATCGACTTGGCTGATCTTAAAATCTTTAAGAGCACATTTTCTAAATTGCTTTGTGGATTGCTTTTAACAGGGTACTTATTTGGCCATTAACTAGAAATAATGGTCTGAAACTGGGAACATCTGCCTGACCTTGAGCCCTGGATCAGTAGCTAGCCTTGACTGTCTACCAGAGATGCCAGCTCATAATTTATTCAGCGCTGTGTAAAATAATAATTATGTGTCAGCTCAGATATTTGATTGAAAGTGAATAATTCTGCATTGCAGCATGCAGAGGGTGGCAAGCCAAACCTTATATTAAATCGTACGCTGTTATTATACTGGCGTTGAAAAGCTGCAAAGGGTGGGTGATGTAATATTATTGTGCTGGGGTCATACCATGGCTTGCTTGTCATGACATGAAAATTGCCTGCAACCTGGGTTGTTTGTTTGAGTAGTTTGCTCAGCCTAGGGAATGTAGCATCAAACAAAAGAGTCAGTAATTGGCCAGTGACTAATAATTTCATCTGGTATGGTATATTGACACTCGCTATTGGAAATCACAAAATTTTAGACTAGCCAGCAACATCATTGGACCTCAGTGCGCTCTGAGTGTATTCGTAATGCAAGTGCACCACATAAAAACGAGTGATTGCATAGTCACTGGAAGACTGAGCTACAACTGGTAGCATCTGTCTCAAACAAAATAATTGGTGCAGGGAAAAAACCTTCTAATCTCCAATCAGAAGCAAGCTTTTTCTAAGCCAAATTGTAATAGTGCCATTGTCATGCCCTTTGTAATTTTACAAAACAGTATTTTTGATTATCAGCAGACTATGAAGAGGTTATAACAGAAGGTTCTCATATATTTCCCTATTGTGGGACTGATAAAGGATTATCTCATTATCTTATCTTATTTGTTCTATAGGTATTCCAAGCTATCAGATCCTGGAAACTGGCTTCGAATCAACAAGACAAATGGACAGATTACCACGACAGCCATACTGGACCGGGAGTCACCATATGTGAAGAATAACATTTACGAAGCAACATTTCTGGCTGTGGACAATGGTAAGCGCTGACTGCATATGTACAGTGAGTGAAAAGAGGTAATGAAGATGATGGAACATAGCAGTAGGAGTTCGAGGTGATCTGGAGCTCTGGGTTGACCCAAACTCCCTTATTATAGTAGGTGGTCTGATCAGTTGACACTGCCCATTGGTTTGGCTAAGTAAATGAATGGATAGGTAATTTTCTGTGATTGACTGTAGAGGAATTTGTCTGTTCAGCCAGTGTTTCCAGCAGCTTCTAAATTCAGCACAATGATTTACAATTACATTTACCATTCAGCTGAAGCTTTTATCCAGAGTTTCTTGCTCGACAGGCCAACAGTGGCACCTGAGTAAGAGTCACCATATTTTTCGGATTAAGTTGAAGCCGTTTTTAAAGAAGAACAGCTGCACTCGTGTTAGTTTTGTTTATGCTGGTGATGGATCAGTTACTTGTCCAGGAAACCATTTGCCTTTAGACATCCTGACTGATGTTTCATCAAGCCTTCCATAACCAATCAACTGAAAACCTTCAACCATCACAAGCTTACATTTTTTGTCCAAATTAGATTCTTGCTTTATCTGTTCTACTTAGCCACAACAAAACACAAACATAGACAAAGCACAATTCCACCAAACCCACAAGTTCATTTCATTTCACAGCAACCACTCATATTTTATGTTGGTTCCATTTGTCTGAAAGCAAAGAAGGAGCACATTTTGATTTCTACCCAGAGAGAACTCCCACTCTGCACAACACCACTACAAAACAAATAGGCCAAATAGCAAATATGTTGTTTTTCCCACAAGACTTATAGGTGTCCTAGACGATGAGCTATGTTGCATAGTGTGATATATGCAACCAATCTAGACCTGTAAGAAAAGAGAATTTTTTTCATGACCTTAAAATTGGTGCAAAACATTTGACATCAGTCTTCACGAGCAAATTTCTCTTAAACGAATATTAATATCCCTGATGTTGAGAAAGGTGGCATTAGAAGTGTGCGCTGAGCTTCCATAAAGCACCCCCTTTGTTTGTCTTCATCAGACTCAGCCACAGGGAACAGATGTGTTTATTTTCTCTTGGAAAGTCATTTTGCAGAGGCGTTGTCTGAAAATGCACAGCTCCATTAAAGACAAAAGATTGTTATGCATGGCTTCATTCGGTCTCTCTGTAAGCATGGGGAGGTTGTAAGAGGGATGCTGGGTGGAATGCACTCCATCAACACTTATTCTATCTGCCTGCTCTGAGCCACACAACCCAATTTCTCTTTCCCTTTAGTCTGTTTTCTGTCATGTCTTTGCAATTTCTAGATTTTCTTTCCATGGTGTCCATAGGTTTTTTTATTTTTTATCCAGCCTGTGCTTTTGTTAATGCATCAATATAATGAGTAAATCAGTCCATTACTGCAATAATCCATCCATCAGTCAGTCATTCACCCATACATCCATTCATTCCCTTATACTGTACACCGATTCATGTATTACCCATTTGTCCATCCATCCAGTGAGGTGTCATGTCAACAATCCATCAACCCATCTATATATCTGTCCACTTTATCCACCCAGCCATGCACTCATATATTGATCCATCCACTCTATTTATCTATGCGTCAAAATAAGGTTAACCAAGCATTCCTTCCAACCAAACAGAAATTGTCCATGTCAACCCGGAATCCATGCATCTATGCATCTAAACACCAGCCTATTCTGTTATCCATTCAAATAGTAACTGTCCAGCTCAGTTCACTATCCATTACATCAACCATGTATCCATCCATCATGTATACACCATGTCATTAATCCAGACATCCATTCATTCATATATATCATATTGAATAGTGATCACCCATGTTACCCATGTCAGTCATTTATCCATCTATATGTACATTTCTCTGCCATCCACATGACTCTTTTCTCCATTAATAAATCTGTGTGTAAGTCAGCACATTACATTATCTCCTATACTCCCCAACAATGATATACAAATCAATATAAAATATGAAAACATCCATTCATCCAGTAATCACTCATATTTATTCATGCTCATTTCATGAATGTCTCTATGAATGTCAATAATTCAGCTACAGACCTAATTTACTGTAAATTATTCACATATCAATACCCCATGTTCAGCATTATCTTAACCATCGGCTTTTCATCTCTTCACCCATCCATTCATAAGCTAATTATTGACCTTAACATGCCAACTATTCATACATCAATTTATTCATCAAACCCTTTAATTTAATTTTACCCATATAGGAACTGTTTATCTATATAATTTTTTCAGTTATGGTATATATAGTTATCCTAAACTTCTTACTATTGACCCATGTTTTAATCAATCCCTTTGATAGTCCACCCATCTATGCATTCAGCTACACGCCTGACACCATACTTCCACCCAATAATATATCAGTTCCTCAACCAAGTTATTCATCTTGCCCTTTCATTCATCTCCATTGATTCATATGATAATAATTACCTCTTTTTCCCATCCAGCTGGTAATATGTCCAGTCTGTCCAACTACTTAACTGATATGACTGAATGTATTTGCCACTTACTTTTTAAAAAAAATAACAAATGCACTTTAGTATGTAGGTGATGTTAGATTTATTCTGAGGTGACAAGATGAGACATTCTTAGGTTTATCATTCGAAACTGAAGCTAGACCTCCTAGATCACCTTTCTGTATCTGTAAATCTAGCTCTCACCTCATTTCTCATTCGCAGGGTCTCCTCCTGCAACAGGAACAGGCACTTTGCAGATCTATCTGATAGATGTAAATGATAATGTACCGATGTTGGTGCCAAGAGAGGCTCAGCTGTGTGAGAGGTCACGACCAGACTCCAGGATCAACATCACAGCCTCGGATGCTGATTCAAAGCCCAATGCCGGCCCATACATCTTTGAGCTGCCCTCTTTTCCTCCTTCTGTTCGCCGCAACTGGACCATCTCACGTTTAAATGGTATTATGTTAATGGAGACAAAAACATAAATCACGCTTCAGAATACACCAAATGATGTGTAGATCAAGAAAGTAGTTTAATCATCAAAGTTGGAACAACTGCATAAGAGCAAAAGCCATAATTACAGGAATAGACTTTAATTAAGCTTTACATGAACAGCATGGTGGCTCAGTGGGTAGCACTGTCACCTAACACGTGGGTTTTCTCCAGGTGCTCCGGTTTCCTTCTACAGTCCAAAGACATGCTTTAGGTTAATAGATTATGCTAAAGTGGCTCTAGTGTATGTGTGTGTGTCCTATGATGCCCCTGTGCTGCTGAATGAATGTGAAATCTCTACATAATTTTTTCTATCTTCTAAGTTCCAGTGGTCCTCATCTGTCTGTATCTGTCCACATTCTCCAGGTGAATATGCTCAGCTCAGGTTGAGGATCCCTTACCTGGACGCAGGTCTGTATCGTGTGCCTCTCCTGGTATCAGATTCGGGAAACCCACCCCTGACCAACCGCTCCATGATCAGGATAAAAGTGTGTCCATGTGATGAGCATGGAGACTGCACTACACTTGGAGCTGTGGCATCTGCCAGCCTGGGCACAGGGGCCATTATTGCCATCCTCATCTGTATCATCATCCTGCTAAGTAAGTGGGGTGATGAGTGGACAAAAGACGGGGGCATGGCTAAGTATGTGAATGACAGAGTAAAGTTTATGTGCATTGCTGAAGACCGCTTATTGGTGGGATTAGTATATGGCTAGTTGGAGAATTTGCAAGGTTAATGACTGGGTGACATGGATGCTGGGGGAAATGGCAGTTAAATGGATAAATTGCTATATACAGTGGATGAATAAATGTGGGCTGAATGGACTATATCTTTAGATAAATGTCAGGGTAAGGTGGATGAACAGGTAAATACGTTGAATGGATTGATTGAATGAGTTATATAATATGTATGTGGAAGCATAAGAAGCTGGAGGAATGGTTGACAAATAGATATTTAATGGTGATGGATGGATGGATGAATCATTTAATGGATGAATAATTGGATGGATGGATGGATGGATGGCTCGTTTGATGGATGTATGGATAATTTAGATTAATGTCAGTGTGATGTACATAGTTCTGTATTTAAAAGTGGGACAGATAAACAAACACATGGAGGGATACTTTTTTCAGTTGTTTTTAAATTGAGTTATAACTGTAAGAAAAGTTGTGGCACTCCATCAGTCATGCCTTCGCATTCTCTGACAGATTTTGTTGCCTGATATTTTTGCATTTGTATGTAATTGTTTCCACAGGCATGGTGTTGTTCTTTGTGGTGTGGGTAAAGCGTAGAGAGAAGGAGCGCCAGAGTAAACCTCTACTTATTGATCCAGAGGATGACGTGAGGGACAATATACTAAAATACGATGAGGAAGGAGGTGGAGAGGAGGACCAGGTTAGTCTTACATATTCTCACATACACAAACAAACAGGTTTATTTAATGTGACCTACAAAGCTTGGAATGAAAGTTGGTGGATTGATAGTAGTAAGGTCAGTCATCACTATACTAGTGGATGGATGGACGGGTGAATGAATGGATGAAAGAATTAACTAATGGGTGGGTATATGATTTGGTGGATGAAATTGTGAAGTGATAGAAAGATAAGTGGTTCGTTGGGTGGGATAACTAACTTAATGATGAAATTGTAAACTGGATGGGTAGATAAGTGTTTTGATGAACGTATGAATGAGTGGATCAGTCGAACAATAGATGGCTGTTTAAATGGATGAATGCATGGATTGAAATGTGAGGTCCATTAGAAAGCAAACAAGCTGGTTGATCACCAACTGAAATTAAGTACAGAAAATTGGTTGGATAGATGAATTTGTGAATGCTAGATGATCACTATATTTGTATATGAATGATGCCAGGTAGATGATCACTAGATTGGTGGAGGAAAGGGTGAGGGGCAGATAAATTGATCGTTAAAGTGTAACATTGGAATAATGGATGGATGAATGAGTAAATGGCAAGATGTGAGAGAAAATCACCATATAGTAGGATTGATAAATGAAGGGTGAGGTGGATGATTACTGTGTAGATGGATGGACGACTGGCTCTATGGCTGGCAGGGTAACACAGTAATATAATGTACAATGTCACACAGTTTTAAGAAATATTGGCTCTTATGAGCCACTATTCCAGGAAAATGGTTTCCTTTTCAATAATGTACATCAATTTGTATTCAGAAGCATAAATAATAAATGCTGGTTCTTTCAATTGAGCAGGGTCACTCTGGTCTACTTTGCCCACAGTTGAAGAACATAAGCCATGTGATTAACAGCGAGCTGCTAGCAAACAAAATACCAAATCATTGATTATGGATCCTTTACCCATGTTGTAGGATTATGACCTGAGCCAGCTTCAGCAGCCTGAGACCCTTGAGCACATGATGAATAAACAAGGGGGAGTTAGGAGGGTGGACGAGAGGCCCATTATCCCTGAGTCCCAGTATCCTGCACGACCAACTATACCTCATCCAGGAGACATCGGAGAGTTCATTACTGACGTAGGTCCACTCATTTTTATATCCACTTCATCCAGGTGACACACCAGGCCTATTAAACACTTCAGAGCTTGTAATAGTAGGTGAACATGTGGCCTAACTCCAGTAGTCAGATGTTCCTTTACAGCTATGCACCGTTGAACAACTGCATTATGTTCTGTGAAACAGGCAATTGATCGAAAATACCATGGAAGAAAACTGTGTGCAAACAATACGAAAAAACGCCAGAGAAACCCTCCCTTCACACATACTGTATATGTTTACCACAGTATGGAAACAAAACAAAAAGTGTGACATGAATAATATTTGTGACACTTTCTGGCTTTTTTTATTTGACAAGCTGTTTATGCCACAACATCCAGAGTTAAAAGACAGATTGTTAAAACGTTGCCCTACACAAGGTATACGTGTCTGAGTTTTTTTCTACAATATGATTTGTTCATCGAGCCCAGTTTGGATATTTGTTATGTCTAGTGGTAGTTGTATTGCTGTCAAATATGTAAATAACATTCTCTAGGGATTTGGACATCAGCAGCTGTTCAAACAGTAGCCGATACATTTTGTTGCATTTTTAATACAATTCCACTGAAGTGGATAAGAAGATTATTTAAGAGGCATGGTGTAACTAAACAATTTTAGTTCTAACATCAAAACCAGTGTAGATAGCTATTAGTCTTTGCAAAGTGATTCCTGTTGTAGTGGAATGTTTTTAATCTCTCTTTGTTCAGGGGCTGCGAGCAGCGGATAATGACCCGACGGCTCCACCGTATGACTCGCTTCTTGTGTTTGATTATGAGGGCAGTGGCTCAACAGCTGGATCGATCAGCTCACTGAACTCCGCCAGCACAGAAGAGCAGGACTACGACTACCTCACCGAATGGGGTCCACGTTTTAAAAAACTGGCCGACCTGTACGGGGGTGGAGTGGATGACTGAGGACCAGGTGACAGGGATGAGAGAGGGGCCAAGGGGAGGAGTCTACAGGAACAAGTCATCCCCTCGATTCGGACATTTCACCCGAGAGCCATAGGGACCGATGGAGGATGAGCATTCCTGCAAGTGACAGTCCGTAGGTCAGAGGGATTTTGAGATGCTTGCTGCTTCCTGCAAGTGTGTTTCACTGTCATTTTAGTTCACTGCTCTGGCGTTCTGAATTTTTTCGTGAGGTTTGTTTTTTAATGGCTGTCTACACAGCAGACTAAGCACTGGACGAGCTGGGAGACAGAAAACAAGGACTGCACTGCACTGTTTCAGCATCTCGAGAGAGAAAGAGAGAGAGAGAGAGAGGAACGGAAGTATCCGCTCTCATTCCCAACTTGAATTTCATTCATTCAAAAGCACTGTCGTTGCTCAAAGTGCCTTTTCACGGTGTGTTTTTGTACTGGACTCCTCAGGGTCAGCTGCCATTTTAAAGCCTGGTTTTGTTGTGGCACACTCCCTTGTTTCCTCAGCCCCTCTCTCCTCCATGGTACCATCTGTCCTATCAATGGTCCAGGAAGGACCTAAGTCAAGTCTTGTGGTATTTTCAGACTCCTGAAGTTATGATGTAACAACTTTTATGAACAATTTTCTAATTACCAAAAAACTACAACGAAAAAAAGAAAAAAACAATGGAGAATGCCTTTTCTCTCAAGACTTGTCTGCCTTGTTTTGCGTTACTTTCTCATTTCCAGGTAGAAACGCAGCCCAAAACTGCTCTTCAAGGATGTGAGGCGCCTTAAATATTCCCCTTTTATTGGTATATAAGGCGCTCACACTTGTAAATGCATGATTTCTTGTAAGAGCGAAATATCAAATCAATTGTTCCTTGGGGTCAGAATGTGAAAGTAGTCAGCAAAGAACTTTCAATACACAGTATAACCTGTATAGAAAAAAAGAAACCACTTGGAAAAAAATGCTGTAAATACACATTTTTTGGAAGTATTACCTGAACGATGTGCTGCTCTAAAGGTCCTTGCTGGACTAAGAGAGAATTTTTGGCCTGTTGGTTTTAGTGCATTAGTGTGAGTGTGTATGTAGGCATGTTTGCAATGACCTGTCTGCGCTGTACATTTTTAAGTTGTTTTGCTATAAATATTATCTCTGTTTTAAAATTATATTTTCTTTTGATACAAGTGGTCGATGCTGCACCCAGCCTTGATGAAAAGAGTCGTGTGAAAAATTGGCACAGAAAAAGAATTCAGAAGAATTTTTAGGTCATGCCTGCTTCAGACATTGTGTGTTTCTGAGTTACATGCTGATTTAAATCACTATGGATTTGTGCTTTAGAAAATAAACAAGAGTGCTTTTTTTTCCAAACTTTTGTGAGACTATAGAATACCATCAAACTCATCGTACATTCAGCTCTTTTTTACTCTAATTTAAAATCTATTATTACATATTACACATCATGAATCGTTAACTTTTGTAAGTGTGTGTAGGTCTACTCTGTTAAAAAATGATGTTAAAAAGAAAAATGGCCAGCTCATGACTTTTAGCTACACATTTAGTTGTCATCAAAAGTGAAAAAGAGCTAAAATGAAAAAGAAAGCTACAAAGGTACCCCAAGAAAGAAAAAGAAAAGGAAAATCATTTAAGTTAATTTTTGCCACTGAGCTTTTAAATGAATCACTTTCTTTTGGGCAGTGTGTGTGCAGGGTGTTTCTTAGATACCTGTACGTGGAGCTCCAAGGGAAAAATTTTGGAAATGATGATCAAAAAACATTTAAGGAGCAAGTCATATGGCCTTTCACAATTACAACCTACAGGATTAATCTTTAAAACAAATAAAACAATTTATTGGAACCTCCTTCTTCCACTGGTGACATGTCTTTAATCCACTGCTGTGGAATATTTAATGAATATTTTTCTCTTTGTAATTAAAATGAGCTGTGTGAGATGGGCATGACCTAAGCGCTTGAAGACACACTCCTCTCTCAGCACATTCGTCATCATTAAACCAGCAGGCCCACCAGCCATGATAAAGACCCTGCAGAGGACCTGCGAGCTGCAGAGCAGAATAACGAGAAAATCAAAGAGGAAGACGTAGGGAAAATGGATTCCCTGTAGGAACTGAAGCAGAGAGCTTACTGGGGACCATTTGTTCAGCAAACGTGTGTCTGTTCACTCACATTTCACATTTCATAAGGGGCTGCATCAGTACTTTGACAGACCTTTCAACTGTATGAGTCTCACCAGTCTCTGTTCATCACGTAACAGGAGAGAGGTGTACTGTGGGAGGTCAGCATTAGCTTGCTCTGGTCATGCTCCTGAATTAGTTATCCATTTAATTTCTTGCTTTATTCTTAATAACTCAAGCACAACTGCTGAATAGAAAAAAGGTTGATATGAAGTCAAAATGTGTTTATTTTATTTTATATAGAGAGCATGGAGCATTGTCTCAAAGCAGCTTTACAATGTCATATGATCTTAAAAGGCCAATCCCAGATTGAGAAAGCCTAGAGCAACAGTGGAAAGGTAAAACTCCCTGAATCTAGAAGGAAGAAACCTTGGGAGAACCAAGACTCATTAGGGGACCCAACCTTCTTGGGGGGGGGGGGTCCAGATGTTAATTGAAATTGTTTAGTTGTATTATTAGTAAAATTAAGTAAATAATAAACTTTAAATGAAATAACGAAATTGATCTAAGATAACGAGTCCTTAGTGGTAAGTTATTGGAGGCACATTATCTCCTGATAGCTAAATGATGGAGGGAGTTACTGGACTCTGGTGTGGCCCGGGCAGGGTGGAACTGGTTTCTTTTGATGAATTTGACCAGAGAAAACATTACATATTTTTTAAATGTTTTATTTGTTGGTTTGTTCTTTACAATTTTCCATATCGCTCCAACTTTTTTTCTAATTTGAGGTTGTATGCAATCGAGTTTGGACCTGTGAGTGTGTGGGGTGGAGTTCTGATTCATCCAGGACTTTAAGGAGACAGATTTAGCAGCACGATGGCAGCACGAAAAAAGCTTTGCAGCTTTGTAGAAACATGGGAACAGAAGGGAGCTCGAGACACTCTGTAGAGTTCTAATGATATTAAATAAGATAAAAGGAGAATCAGCATGGTGGTGCATGGTGGTGCAGTGGTTAGCACTGTCACCCCCCAGTTCTGACCCCTGTATTAATTTTGCATGCCCTCCCCGTGTAGGCAAGGGTTTTCTTCAGGTGCTCCAGTTTCTTTCCACAGTTAGGTTAATGTTTCCAAAATGCCCTTAATGTGTGTATGAGTGTGTGTATTTGCCCTACGATGTACTGGTTACCTGTCTAAGGATGTTCCTGCCTTGCACTCAGTGTCAGCGGCTAGGCAGTGGCTTTCCTGCAACCCTGACTAGGATTACTAGGATATCTGGTTATCTGAAGACAAAAAAATCAAAATATATCAATAAGCTAATGCCTACAACCTGCAGGGTCAAGCTATTCAGGGTAATTGTTCTGAATGCGGAACTATAGTCTACAAATAGCATCCTGACATATGTACACTAGTTTTTTAGGTGGGACAAAATGGTGTCAAGGGCAATGATAATGCCTCCATCTATGGATCTGCTCATTCTAGAAGCCTACTAAGTTTGAGTCTTGTGTGGCTGGGATACTGGATGTGATGAAAAAACTCCCAAAACAGTTCATGACCGAGGGATAAGTGCTACCGGGCTTTTGATGGCTGGGATTTAAGGGGGTATGGGTGGGGGAGGGGTGGTGTTTGGCACTGTGTCAATGATTGCACCTGCAAACAACAGCTTGAGGTACCGACATGGTAAAGATGTTATTCTATACATCTGATCTGTACAGTCTTCCAACAAATGCAAGGCATGCTGATTTCAGTGCAGTAATTGAAGTCATTACAGCCCCTTACAGCCCCCTTACAGGCTAAGTGTGAGGACTGGACAGCTGCTGTAGATGCTGAATTGTTCTTGTCGTCAAAATCGAAAAACCATCTCAGCTCACTGGACAGTGTGATACCACTGTGGAATGGACAGAAACAGTTGTTCATTAACAGTTATCTGTATTTTTAAAGTGTTTCTGTCTGCTTCCTTTGTTCATCCTTAGCTCTCCTGGAATTTTTAAGCATACTTACAGGCATCAGAGCTGATTTGTGAACAGATTTTGGATGTCCCTGTTCATCCACGCTTTCTGGTTCACATGCATCTTTATGTGCTTATTGACTGTAACGTTGTCAACACAGCTGTTTATGTGGAACAGTAGTGTGGCTGTGTATACCTCCAGTCTATTTCTGTTCCATCCGGTGCCTGCTGTGCAAATATGTCCCAGTTTGTGCGCTCAAAGCAGTCTTGTCGTTAAGTGATGGCTCTCTCAGGCCAGGCGCTAAGCATCCTGATTGTCGGTTTGGCCATTTTTGGATGTATTTTGGTTGGTGTTTGAGAGTTAAAAATACTGAAATGTGGTCACCCATGCCAGGTGATGCCACGGGTGTGTTCTGCATGCAGCCTTGATATTACTGCATACATGATCTAGTGTGTTTGTGCCTCTGGTCACACAGCGCACTTGCTTATTTTGAAAGCATAGATTTTAAATGCGCTGCAATAATTAACTCTGTGTCAGGATGTTTGTTCTCATGGAGGTCTGCTAGCACACCTTTGTCGTTAGCCTGTGGCAGTAGGCAGTGCATAATGTGTAAAACGTGAGATAAGGAAACACAAAGTGTAGGCATTGGAAATGACAAGGTCCCAGAATGTGTAGCCTTCACAATACAGTATCTGTATTAAAAGTTTAACTTTTAGCTTTTCTCCAAACTTCAAACTTGTGCTCTAGCACTCCTGAAGCTAAAGCACTCAATACGTGACTGATGTTCTAATTACAGTAGGTTATGACTGAAGTTAACATCAAAGAAACTAGTTATGTTTTTTGGAAAAAAAAGGTTACACACAAATATATATGTTAATTAACTGTATAAAGTGCTTAGAAACGAGGTGAGAGCCACGAGACACAGCAGAGAACTAAAGTGCAGGAGAGAACTAATAAGGAACAGGTGTGTGTGTGATCAGAAGGATCTTGTGGGTTTGATCGCTTGAGCAGTCCGTATGTGGGATAAGCTCATTTACACTGTCCCCCCGTTGGTATTATTTCATTATGTTCTGTGTTCTATGTTCAGTGTTGTTACTTCTTCTTTCTGCAGATGCTAAGTAGTTCTTTTTTACTCTGCAAAGCTGAATTTGTGTTCTACGTCATTTAATTTATTTATTTAATCCTCAGGATCTTAATTCTATGATCAGAAATGTTGACCTCATTTATTTATACAAAAGGGCAGATATTTATTAGATTATTTATTTCTATGTTTTTTTGGAACATGCTAAATTGCTTCGATTTGTTTTGTTAATAAAAAAATATTGGAATTATATTTATCCTGGATTTGTTTCAAGTAGTCACTGCATAGGAAAACATGAATTGAGATGCATCGATACTCTGAATCGTAATCGAACCAAATTGTGAGGTGCCTAGAGATTCTATATACTGCTCAGAAAATAAAAGGAAGAGTTAAACAACACAATGTAACTACAAGTGTTCCCTTTATTTTTTTGACCAGTAAATACAGGGGTTGTACAATGAAACTGAAACTTGGTTTTAGGCAAAGGTTTGGCTATAGCAGCCCGGCTGTGTATATTGACCCTGTGGAGCTCCCGACAGACAGTTCTGGTGGAAACAGGAGAGTTGAGGTGGGCAGCCGTGGTTTTATGTTTTTTGGATACAATCTGGGTTAGCACCTGAACATCCCTTTCAGACAGCTTCCTCTTGCGTCCACAGTTAATCCTGTTGGATGTGGTTTGTCCTTCTTGGTGGTGTGCTGACATAACCCTGGATACCGTGGCTCTTGATACATCCCAAACCTCCCACACTAAAATGACAGGTGTTTCAGTTTCATTGTCTAACCCCTGTATATAAATGCTGAAATGTTAGATCCACATAAGTTTTAAACAGCAACTATTGCAGATACCAGATCTTGTTCCGGCATGACCTGGCACATAATAACCCCTGCCGGTATATAAACCCGCATAATAAGAACATAGATCTACTGTATATCTAGGCATTTAACAGACATTTTTATTCATAGAGACTTACAGCTGCTAGAGTCTTAGTAAGTATACATTTTGCAAACCAGGCTATTGTGGTTTAAATGTCTTTCTCAAGCTCTACAGCTTGGCCAGAGGAACCTTCTGGTCCATAGTCCAGTACCTTAACCACTAGACCACCACAGTAAACTTCCAATGACTGCCAAAATGAATTCAAGCACCAGGTTTATCAAATCCATGAAGCAATAGGTCTCTAGGGGTAGTTATTATAAAGAGATTACCATCTACAGTTACTCCTTTATTTCAGTGTATGCAGTGAATTGAGTGGCCTTGTATATAGCCATGTCAGGGATTGTGGGGTACATTCAGGTTTCTGTGAAGACCAGAGCACATCAACTGTGGACTAGTAAGTACAGTACAGTAAAGTTTGAAGTGGCATTTGTGAATGTAACTCTGTATTGGAGTGTGTGATAAAGATTTGCCATCAGTAATACCTTGCCCATGTGATTATATCAGCTATTGGTGAATGGCAGTTCTTGAAGCAGTGCTGTCTGTGGGGTCAAAGATCACACGCATTTAGCTTAGGCTTGCACCATTGGCCTTTACAAACTGAAACTAATCCCTGTTCCTTGAACCATTTAATGATATTATGCACTGTGGAGGAAGAAATATGCACATCCTTTCCAATCTTTCTTTGAGGTCAAGTATTTTAATATTTTTCAATAATTTTCTCGTGCATTTGATCACAAACTAGAGATCATCTGGCTGCCTCTGCTTATCAAATCCTTTCCTGGATGCTTTTTTGTACCAAATCATGATTATAATCACCTGTTAATTGACGTTATTATTTTTTGGAATTTATTATTAGCTCTAAAAGTTTTTTGGAATGTGTTGCAGACCTGTAGTACAGAAATACGTGTATTGTAACAATTTACATGAAGGTTACCAGTCAAAACATCTGTCTCAGTTTCATTCTGTCTGCAATGAAACATGTGTCAAAGTAAATATGTTTTTTAATATGCATTTTCTGCAAATTTTGTTTTAGATTTTAGATATTGGATTATTTTCTAGAAGTTGCAGCTAGCTGCTGCGAACAGTCTCTGAGGACCTGGCGTGCAATACAAAGGTATAGTGGTGCATTTATGGAGCCCTTTAATGGGCTCTGCGGGTTGTACATCTTGGCCAGGACCTGAACCTTTGCATAGCACTATATATTCAGATTAATCTGGGAGGCGTGCAAAACACAGATGGGCAATTAACAAAACAACTAGACAAGGGGTAAAGACAGAATTCAGAACTAAGCCCTAGCGTTGCACTTCAGGCACAAGGCTTCATGTACTTATCCTGATAATTAATGTGATCAGGTAATTAATTCATGCTGGAACGTTTTTACTCCCAATGATTACTGTAACCGTGCAATATACTGAGAAATAATAAATAGTAAATTCAATGTAGAACATTTAACTATACTGCTCACATAAATTAGGGGATATTTGAAACGGAATATCCCATAATGAAATATCCCCATATTCTTGCCAGCAGTATAGTTAAATGTTTTACATTGAATTTACTACTTTTATTAATTCTCAGCATATTGCACAGTTACAGTAATGAATTAATTTCATTACAGCATGTATTAATTAATAACGTCACATCAATGGATTTTCATGATGGGAGCAAGGTTACGTCTACACTAGTCACGCACATTTATATTGGCAGAGCAAAATATGAACCTAATGCATGTCTTTGGAAAGTGGAGGACTACAAATTCCACAGAGGCGATTTCATTTTACATTTACATTTCACGTTGTTTAGCAGATGCCCTTATCCAGAGCGACTTGACAATTGACACAATCTTACAATCCAAAGCAATCGTGGGTTAAGAACCTTGTTCAAGAACCCAACAGTGGCAGCTTGGCTGAGGTGGGATTTGAACCCTGGACCTTCTGGTCCATAGTCTTAACTGCTAGGCCACCACAGTCCTAGATGTTCTGGATTGAAACAAGGATCTCTGGATCTGTGATGTGACCGTGTTAACCACTTAGATCACTGTTCTGCCACTGTAGCTCATTAAAATTAGTAATTAGAAATCACAAGTCTGATTTTGTATCTCTGGCATAATAAACTGAGGATCTGTTGATATTGTGCTGTTTTTAAATAAGAGTTCAAAGCATGGCAGGCAGCCATCAGCATCTACATTGTAAATAAAGTCACTATTTTCGAAAACACAGCCTTGCTCTTTTCATTTCCTTGTAAATTAGTAACCAAATCTCTACAGCCATCAGACAGAACAATTTCTTATGAGGAAGGCTCAGACTGTGCAGGGGAGCATGAGGGCTAACTGAAAGTGTGCGATCCAGTGCTTGTTGTGCTGACACGGATCGTGAGCTTTACTGACTGAGCACCGTGGGTATCTTCAGTTACTGCTAGACTGCATTTCAGTGGGGACTAAAGGAACCAGTTTCCATTTGCGCTGATAAATCACTATGAGGAATGGTGCATGTGGTTTAAAGACCAACGGGTACACAAACCCTAGCACACTAAATGTTTTCTTAGAAAAACAGGGCCTGACTCCAGGTCACAGTTGATTCTTTACTGGTGTTAGATCAAAGATAAGCGGTAATAACAGTAAAAGACATGACATTATAATTACATTTTCAATCTGTCATGTCATATTAACAGCATTTAGCAGGATGCAGCATCATTCAGCAATATAACATGCATAATCCATTCGTGTCAAGTGTTATCTCAGGAGACACTATGAGGTCCGCTAGCTCTCTATTAACAAATTATAATAAGACACAAAAATGTATTTGTATCAAGCTGTAATATTCAAATGTGTATTTGATGAAATTATGGAGCAGATCCCCTAGAGGGCACTGTTATCTGTGTAATGTAAGTATCTGGGAGAATTTCTATAAACATGTCATCACCACTGAACTTTGCATATTTTGCATTTGTGAATGAAAATATAAGGCCTGTCCTATTGTAAGTATATATATATATATATGGGTGGAGACCAAGGTTGGTATTGAACCAGGAATCTCTGGAACTGTGAACCAACTGCCCTGACCCCTCATAAAACCGTGCTGCCCCCTTCTCTCTACATAAGGCATATGGTGTGCATCAGCAGGTAGCCTATTTTTGACGCAATTTTTTGCTATTGTCAACATTTACAAAATGTGGCGCTCAGTTTGTTTATCTTTAGATGACAAATAATCTAATCCCTGGTGTTTCATTAGCCACAGGATTCCAGAGCTGAGTGCTATGCATGGTGGCTGGAAATGGGTGCCTGCTGAGTTGACATCATTTGAGCTCTGTTGTTTAGCAACTAAGAAAAAGTAGAGTACTTTAAACCATACTCAGCTAAACAAGGTGGAATGTACTGTAGATCAAGTACAATGGATAGATACATTCTTACTGGTTATAAATCACAAGTTGGCTCATATCAGAATGCCCACTAGATTTCTCCCATTTCAATTAGCTTGCTTTTCAGAGACTACAGAGAAAACCCAGAAACCTTTGCAACAAATATAGATCTCCAGTTTGTTTGAAAAAATTGGGACTCGTGACTGGACAAATCAAAACCATCTCACATGTTAAGGAAATCCTCCACTAAACATTGTTATGTATTTACCATGGGCATAGAGACTAATTGCAATACAGCAACTACAATAAACCTACACTAACACTTGTAGAGTTTATTTGTTTGTTTATTTGGCTTCTTTAACGTTAAGCTATCAAGTTAAGAATCAACTTACCAACACACACACATGGTTATATCCATACCCATACACAAGTTCATCTCAGGACTAGTCATATA